>CAUYRH010054962.1:0-19980 GCA_963574655.1 Perodicticus potto | reverse complement strand
TCAGTTACTATTTCAAGAAAGTTACATGAGTGGTTATGTTTTTGAGTGCATGCATGAGAAAGAGAATTTAACTCTTCCATTGCATCCAAATTTAGCTAAAGTACAATCGTGATTCAAAATCATTTTCTTGTTTATTTTTTTATTTTTTTTATTAAATCATAGCTGTGTATAATAATGCAATCATGGGGTACAATGTGCTGGTTCCATATACAGTCTGAAATATTTTCACCAAACTGGTTAACTTAGCCTTCATGGCATTTTCTGTGTTCAAACCCTTATAGTCTACATTTAGTAAACTTCACCTGCACCCTTCTAAGATGCACCCTAGGTGTGCACCCACTCATCACCCTCCCTCTACCTTTCCTCCCCCTCCCTTCCCCTCCCTTACCCCCTTCCCCATATTCTTCTACGGAGATTGGATTATAGCCTTCCTATGAAAGCTGTAACTTAGTTTCATATTAGAGCTGAGCACATTGGGTACTTTTTCTTCCATTTTTGGGATACCTTGCTAAGAAGAACATTTTCCAGCTCCATACCAAAATCATTTTCTTTACAAATGTCTTATTGTTCTCTGGAATCTAGAAAAGTCTGATATAAATCCTTTTCTTGTGCCTTTCTAGGGGAAATACATTTTCCTCTCTGAAAGTTTTTAAGATTTTTCTTTTAATTGTCATTGTCCTGAAACATGGTATGGTGCCTTTTTTATTCATTCAACTTGTCTCTTGGGGATAACTTTCTATTTAAAATTTTATGGTTTTGTTCAGCTATATAAAATACTCTTTTATTTTTCTTTTGTTAATTGATCTTCTCGATTGTCTCTAGAACCTCATTCTGGAACTGCTTTTCATATATGTCTTTACAGCCTGACTCAAACTTCCCTCAGTCTGTCTTTTATAAGAATATGTGATTATATTTAGGTCATACCCCAGTAATCCAGGACAAACTCTGCCTCTCAAGATCTTTAATATATTCGTGTTTTTTGGCACATAAAGTAATATTCAAATTTCTTCCCAATAAAATAATATTCATAGGTTCCATGGATTAAGAAGTCAATTAGTCTTGGCAGAAAGAGGGCAGTTTTTCAGCTTACCACCATGAGGCAACGACAGTTGAAAATAGTGTACATTCCCCATCACACTTACTCTTCTTTATAATAAAATCCATTGGCTCATTGGATTACCTATGCTGGCTCTTATGCTCGGTTCTATAAATCTTCAGTCTGTAAAACTGGCATTATAGCATTTAATTGTTACCTAATTCATGGGCATATGGAAAAATAACATGAGACGTGATATATAAAGCATTTTCTGAATGGTATCATGGAAAGAATGCAGAATCTATAGTTTACATTTGAGATTCCAGAATCAGACCTTGGAATTATAGCCAGAGCCCTGCCATGTATTTACTTAGTGACCTCAGTCTTTTCATTTATAAAGTAAAGATCCCTATCTTACAAGTTTGTGTCCATAATTACATGAAAATGACTGACATGCTGCATGCCTCATGGTAAGATTCAGTTTCTTCTCTACTAAAAAAAAAAAAAAAAAAAAAAAATAGGTTTCGTACACACATTTTATGGCTAAAAGATGTTAAGATGTAGATAAGCTTAGATCAGCAGTTTTTATTTCAAGCAAGAAGGACAAACATAGATAATAACTATTTAAATAATTAATAGACTGGAACAAACCATTCACTGATGCTATGCATAGGAAATAGGAATTTTCTGCTAGGACCTAATTTGTGTCCTCGGTCAATACGTTTTTACCTTCTTTGTTCCTGGAAAGATTAAGGGTATTGTGCAAAAAAAGGACTAGTCAGGGGCTAGAAAAGTATAGACTAATAAATCATAGTTATTGCTCCTAAAGTTATTGTCATTTACTTGTATTCTAGAACACAAACACACCACTGGCAATATTACTTTTCATGTATAAAAGCAAATGAAAGTGTGATTCAGAAGACTACTAAATACCATTAAGTTCATTCCATAGTAGCTCTATTTCCTTTTATATTTCTGGTTAAATGGCTTCACTCATTATTAATTCTAAAGACTGGTAGCCTCAGGCTTATGGATCTAACTACTAAGTGGCCCTTTACCCAGGACCTCTTACATAATAACAGACAGATAATCTCGTGTCAGGCAGAGGTTTCGTAACTGGGAACTTTGACCCAAAAGAAGGGTGATGAGAAGCTGCTCTTAGCATTTAAAATAACCCCCTACTCTACTTCCACCACTTAATTGGCAGTGTTCCCCACAGCCTCATTCCCTGTCTTCGTCTTTGGTGGTGGGGTTCCTTGGGGGAATCTTGCACAATCCCATGCTATATCCGTTCTATTCTATGACCTTCAGTACATAACTCTATCTCATTCTTTGATCCTCTCCTTCTCCCCGTTTCTTGTCTCAGGCCAATAGCTGGAGCCCCTAGCCTTTAGCTTACTCAGACAAAGAACCGGTTCTCTTGACCTGGCACATGGGGTCTTCCCCTGAGCTGGTCACTACAAGCATGTTTCTGTTTCTGCACCCAGTGGCTCAGTCCCAGTTTCTACCACTGATCTCTTTTGCCCTCCGGCAGACACCCTGTTAGACAGAATGCCTTTTTAAAACATCTCAGGCCAACGTTCTCAGGATGCATGTGGATTCCATACCTTTTTCCTAGGATCTCCATACTTTTCGCCCTCTGTCAGTGGAAAATGTATTTCTCTCCAGATTCAGCATCTAATGTGCCCCCATGAGCAGGTTCAGACAGGAACTCTCTCTCTCGCTCTGATATTCTCTGGGATATCAGAGAATATCAGATACGGGTCAGGTGTCAGTCTGTAATGCCTGACAATGCAGGAAAGAGTCTGCCCCCTACCAGACATGAGGTGAGGGAAACACAACCATCCCATGTCCCTTACCCTCCTGTGTGGGTTAGGAGTCAGATTTCTGCACAAAGAAATTTTCACAAAATATTCTCCATTCTCCAACAAACTTACCCTCTTACAACCTCAATCTACGTGCATTATTTGACTAGTTCTACAAACCCTCTTAACCTTGGAACATACTAGCTACTGTTTTTATGCCTTAGCCAAAAGCTCGAAGGGATATTTCTGATTTTGACATTCCGTGTTTCTAAAGTAAAGGACATTTACCAAGTAAACGTCCCATTTCTCCCTCTGACACAGCATGTTACCATCTTATGCCAATAAAGGTAAAATTCTGGCCCTGTTGCACTTGTGAATTTATGTGTAATGAGACTTATTTGACTCCAGGTCATGTAAGTAGTCTTCTTTTTTCATAAGGAGCAATACTCATTCTGAATATTTCGCAGTTTTATCAAACAATGGGACAGAAATAAATGGGGCCGGATAAATAAATAACTGACTTAATTATGGACTTGTTCATTTTAAAGAAACATAAAATCATGAAGGGTTATAAATAGCAGGGTAATTGTTCCAGATCTTAACTCGTTGTAGAATGTAGAACTTAGAAAATCGATGCTTTGTTAGTTTGCATAATTCATTTGCAAATGAAGAGACTACTGTTAGTCCCGGCCTCATTCTCTCTCTCTGCCTTCCCTCTCCACCTCAGGCTTCCTTTCATCAGGCTTGCACTCTCAGCTCCACCCCAGCAGGAAGAATGCATTAGCTGCCTACTGCTGTTGTAACAAATTGCCACAAATTTAGTACCTAAAAACGACACAAATTTATTTCCTGGCAAATCTGGAGGTCAGGAGTTCAAAATAAGTAAAAGCAAGTCCCTTTGTGGAGGCTTTAGGGGAGAGCCTATTTTCTTGCATTTTTCAACTTCCAGAGGCTGCTTACACTTCCTGTCTCCTGACTCCTTTCCGATTTCAAAGTCAGCAGCAGATGACCAAGTCTTTCTCACATTGCAGAATTCTGCTCTGTGCTTCTGTAGCCACATCTCCTTCTCCACATCTGACTCCTCTGCCTCCATTTTATACTTTTAAAGACCCTTGTGATTATATAGAACCCGCCTGCGTAATTCAAGGTATCTCCTTATCTCCAGGGCAGAGGATGAGCAACATTAATGCCATCTGCAGCCTTACTGCCCCTTTGCCATGTCACAACCTGTTGACAGATTCTGGGGATTAGAACTTGGATGATTTGGGGTGGAATATTATTCTGCCTGCCTTGCAGGAAATCATCTCAACTGCAGCAGAAGTTGCCTAAATCTCTCCTTGGCCTCCTCCCAGTCCTCAGGAAGCTGGTGTCTATTACTGTGGCTGCTGGCCTGACCCTGTCTTGGTAGCTGATATCTACTCAGTAATCCTTTCTGATAAAGAACTTTCTAGGCCTGTTTTTGCAAATGCGAGCTTTATTGGAACATGTGGCTATGCCCATTTCTTTCACAGTGTCTATGTGTGCCTTTGTCCTACAACAGCAGAGTTGAGTGGTTACAACACAGACTGTGTGTCCTCCAAAGGATACTTACTAGCAGGCCCTTGGAAAAAATAGTTTATGGACCCATGCTATAGAGGGTTGCCCTGTTTCTGATTTATCCTCACTCCCACACTGTAGCCTTTTGTGGCCCTTACTGAAAGCCAAGTGTGTGCACCAGGGCCTCTTCCCTTTGGTGGACTCTGAACTTTGCATTTTATTCCACCAGCCCTTTTAGTCTGCCAAAAGCTCTGACCAATTTTTCATCCTCTAGACCAGTGGTTCCCAATCTGCCTAATGCCGCAATGTATTTTCATTGTTAAAAAGGGTCACGACCCACAGATTGAGAACCGCTGCTCTAAACTGATATGTCCAGAATTAACAACTGTATTAAAAGGGAAAGCAGGGCCAAATGGAGGATATGTTTCTTTACAAGGTCTTGGTTCCTGCAAATCCCTTCTGTTTTAGTAGTTTTCTGAAGTCTTCACACACACAGTTTTTATCTTGTCGAGCTTTTCTAGTTGTTTTCAGCAAAAGGACTGATCCAAGCAACCTGGTCCACTATTACCAAAATGACGTTTTTACTGCTACTGCTGCATTTTTGTGAGCTCCAAATCCCTAATTATTATTCATATCCCTCTGTATCATGGTATGTTGTCTTTTAGATTTACCTTATGATTTCTTTATAACTTTTGTTATTTCTTACAGAGTATGCTTTCTTGCTTTCTAATGAAGAAGGAAAGTTTTAGGAAATATTCCTCTGAATCCTACAGTTAATTATTTTCTCAGGCAAACTTATCCTTGACTATTCACAATAACATTTCTTTCATCATTGTGCACTGATTTACTAGAACCCTCATTTATCCAGTTTGGTTTCTACCTCTTTGTCTTCCAACTGAGCAAAGTTCAGACTTGATGATACATTGGCTGCTCTCAGGCTCCGTCTTCAGATAAACAACAAATCTGCTTATTAGGTTTGTCCTCAAGGAGAGGAGAGGGTTGGTAGATGCATAATCTCCATTTCAATTCAAATTTTCCAGCAATTTCTCCCATCTCCTGGTATAGCTTTGCTTTATTCATATCAAATATCTCCTGTTGCTCACTCTTTCTGATTCTGATCTGAATGAGTTCTCTAAGAATTCCTTCTAGGGCTTTTACTGCAATGTAAGTTCTTATATCTCTCACCGACAGAATCAAGTTATCGACCCAGCCAGGAAGGATCCCTTTCCTGGAAAGCATGTCCCTCCCAGGAAATAGTGAACGGACCAATCCAGACCTCCCTAACCTTGTCCCACCTACCTGCCCAGGTAAAGCTATGGACAGACCAATCCTAGCTGCCCTAACCCTTTAAACCCCTGTCCGCCATAGCCCACGTGTGGATTTCTCCCTAGTCAGGAATCTCACCCCACCTGCACTCCAGGTGGAATAAAACCCTCTTTGCACAAATTGAATCTCCATCTTCCTTTCATCTCGTGCCTGTGAATGACTTTTATCTTTGGGTTGAGAACAGTTCTGTAGAATTAAAACCTGCAATTTTCACTCACTTCTAACATTGGTCCCAGTTGTTTTTTATTAATAAATATACAAAAATGCAATGTTTGGGCCATTTCCTGGCGAAGCACTGATGACCAAGGACAGTTCATAGGTTTTTTTTTTCTTTTGTTAGTATTATCACTGGTTTTCTGTGCCAGAAAATGTACAAAGTTTCTTCTTAACTTCTCAGATTGGTTCTGTTTCAAGACGTGAAGCCAGAGTAGGTTTTTCCCTCATCCTTACACTGTGTGCCTTAGTGGGAGTTTCTCTCACATTCTCGTATTATATTACCCATCAGTCTGAGGGTTTTTTAAATTGCCTTGAAACTTATTTTATATAATTATACTCCTGGTTGAGGAGTTTACTTGGCAACTGGGATTTAAAAGTCAGTGTCTACTACCAGTAACAGTTCTGTAGAATTAAAACCTGCAATTTTCCAGGGACTGGGTCATTCCTTTCATTCCAAAGAGTTAAATGCCTTTCCTAAATATTCTATTCAGGCTTTTAAGATTCAAAGATATGACATGGTTTGTGATATAAGCTACAAAAAAATGTAAACTGATAACAGTGTAAGTAATTGGCATGAATTAAACTTAATTTTCTTAGAAATTACTGGTTTGTGGCTTGGTATTCAGGAAGGTGGCACAATAGAGGATTTCTTCTTGTTTTGTAAGAAGTACTAATGAGTTACAAAAGAAGCAATGAAGTGACAACACGAGACACTTGCTACTTTGTAGAACTGCATTTGGATGTCTGGGTATCTAATAGATAAACAATGTCGTACACTGAAAAGAGTCTGAAAGACCTGGATTTAGTCCTTTCTCCTCTGCTTAGATCTCTGGGACCTTGAGAAAAGCACTATCTCCAAACCTTTCTTTCCTCTTCCATGAAATGAGAACAATAATGACACAACCTGACCTATTTGACTTGTTCATTGAGATAACAAATTGGCACAAGATATGGGAGAACTTTGTAAATAATTATGCCCTATTTAAGTTATACTTACTTTTGAAACTATTTCAGGATGACAATTGAAAACTATTACTTGCTAAGGTTAAATCTAAATTACTAACACTACTTTCAATCTCTAATCATTCATTCGCTCATTTCGGAATTACCATAGAAAATCTTTAATACTTATTTTCTATAAGATAACGAGAGTGTTCCAGAGTAGACAGGGAAGCCTATGAGGGATGGAGCTGGTTTAAGCTTTAAACTAGATCCATTCTCTCTTCTAGCAACATGTCACACATCAACTATTAGCACATCTCTCAGCTTCAGGTGCCAAAGTTCCATTCTCTAAATCTTAAAGCAACTAAGGAGTTCAGACCAAAACATTAAGGTTACAACAAAATAGCTAAGAACTAAAACAATAAGAAATCAACTTCAGATTTTTATTTCCAATTATATTCAAGGGAATTTCATGCTAGGCTACATAGTATGTTAGGAATCTTTTTTACCCCCTCACTGGGGAATTGGAAACATGCATTCTTTCTGCCAATGAAAAAGACTCAACTCTGAAAATACGGTTCATGGTTAAAATAGCAGAAGAGCAGATTGAAGTGGGAGATTAACTTGCTAGAGTCGAGGATTTTTTCTGCATGTCTTTCAGAAGGAAATATCACTGTTCCAAGTGCAAGACTTTAATAATTTGCATACACAGAAAAGAGGAGGGAAGGTATTCCTGGAAAAGCTGTTATTGTACTGATAGCATCAAAACTGAAAAAATATAGTTGATTTCTTCTAATAACACTGTTAAAATCATAGATTGTTACTTTGAAATACAAATTAATTTATAATATACTTTTAAAATGTAGTATAACCTCATTCTGTCAAAATATGTGAGAAATTATTTTTAATTAGAAAAAAATTTTAAATCTTAACAGTTTTTACAGTAATAGTAGTTGTAAACTTGCTTAAAGTGTTAGTTATGAAAATGAATAGTAAAAATTTGCAATTTCTATATTTCCTCCTAAATTTCATCATGTACATGGAGAACATTCATTTGAGCCTACAAAAAACAAATTATTCTTACAAAATCTTTTACTATTTATGTTCTTATTTTCAATATTGTTTGCTATTGGATGGCTTTCCTGGAAAACAATAATGCATGATAAAGATTTTCCATAATTAGAAAGTACAGAGGAATACAACAAAAAATTATTCATAATCTTACCATCCAGAAATAACTGCTATTTAATATTTTTAGTTTTTTCTCTGTATGCAACTATCTATATTTATGCCAATGGTTTGCAAATGTTGGTCATATTCAGTTTTATTTTTATTTAATGATTTGGTTATTTTATATAATTAAATATTTATTAAAAATTTATGAGGGACATATCATCATATAAATATGGTACTTAAGTAATCCTTTATTATTGCACATTTAACTTGTTTTCAAGGTTTTCTGGTTATAAATAATGCTCTGACTATGACTAGCATTCATATACCTAAATCTTTAAATCAGCTTTAGTTTATTCCAAGTTTCCTTAAACTGTTATTATTAAACCAAAAGGTAGGAACTCTCTTAAAAAATCCCAATTTATGGCACCAAGCTATTTTACGGAAAGGTCATAATAATTTCCACTTTTATAACATGATATTACTTTTTAAGCTACCGCTACCATTACATTTAAATGTTTTTAAAGTATTTATTTATTGATAGGTAAAAATTGTAATTATTATTTAATATTTCTTAATTATTAATAAAGATAAGCTATTTCTGGGCAAATAATATCTTTTGAAATGTCTATTCATGTTCCTTTCCCATTTTGTCTATTGTTTCTTATTGTCTGATTCTTTGTTGAACTTCACAGATATAGAAGTCTTAAAATTATATTATGTCAGCCAGGCAAGGAGATGCCTGTAGTCCCAGCTACTCAAGAGGGTAAGGTAGGAGGATCACTTGAACCCACGAGTTTGAGGTTGCTGTGAGCTAGGATGACACGCTGGCTCTCTAGCCTAGGCAACAGAGTAAGACTCTGTCTCAGAAAAACTATATATAAATATATAGTGCCAAAGATCCTTGACAAAGTAGAATTTTTTTCCAATTCATCAAGGATCTTTTATTTTTGGCAACTTTAGGCCCATATCTTTTAAACAGTGAAAATGTTGAACCATTTTTGCACTTGATATGTTATCTCCTATCTCAAAATTAGTTCAATATTTATAGAAACACCTAGTTGTCTAGAATCTTCTTTTATATAGTAGGAAGTTAAAACTTTTTAAAATACACTTTGTTGAATAATGTGTCCATTGTTTATAAATATTTGCCATCTATTACATTTTTACATCTAGTAAGAATTCTTTCAGGACTTACTCTACTGTTCCTTTGATGAGCCTTTTGTGACTCAAACCCCACACCAATGTAATTGCTTTGATTTTATCATACACTTTAATAATGATTATAGCAAGTTCTTCCCTTATTATAGCTATTTTAAATCTAGATTTTTAAATTATTTTTTCAAGTTACCAATATTTATATTGGAATTCTATAAATATACAAGTTAATTAGGGGAGACACAATATATCTGATACTTTCATTGTCTTCCCATCCTGAACTGGTGTAATTTGCCACTGATTTAAGTGCCACTTTACATCACCAAGTAAAGATTTGTAATTTTCTTCATGTAAACTTTTCTTATATACTAAAAATCATTACTGATCTCTCTCACCTTTTCTCCTACACGACAGGGACCCACCTCCATCTCTCTTGGAAGGGCTCTGAACTTTCTCTTTGTTCTTCTGAAATCTGTTACCCTGAAAATTGTGCAGGTTACTTTTGCTCTCTACTCACACTGCCTGTGCCGCTCCAGTTTTATTTTCAGTTCCCATTCACTTTTGCTTTTGGTTACCGCCACGCCTTGGTTGAACTTTCTTGCTCAGCCGAGTAATCAAACAAAGTTAAAGGGGTTCGAAAAACCTAGACCTTCAACCCCAACAAAAATAAAGTCTATGCTTTTGTATCTAAAAAAAAAATCATTACTATTTCCTGACTTTTGTCTCTGTTGATAATGGGAAATATTATCCTCATTCTTCTTCTAATTGCCTACTTAGATATATGGAAAGGCATTGACTTAAGAAATTACTCATCTTATATCTGATTCCTTTGCTGAACAGCATTCGTAATATAATATATATTGTCTGCTTCTAATTTAAGTGGAAAAGGCTTTGGTGTGGCACATAATGAAAACTTGGACTGTTGGCTTCAAATATATATTTTGTTAAGAAATAGTACTATTCTAGTTTCGGTATTGTTTTATGAAGAATAATATCAGTGTGTTATCAAATGCATTTTCAGAAGGCATCAAAATTGTCACAGATCTATTTATTCTCATTAAACCTACATATCCAAATTATTACATAAACAGATTGCTTAATGCTAAATCATGCTTGAAATCATCACAAGAATCCTATTTGATTGTGGATGGACTTCAAAGGTCTATTGAATTCAACTTTCCAGTATTTTGTCTATAAGGACTTTAGCTTTGTAGTTATAAGGAGATTGATCTACTTTTTCATTGCTGTTGAGATCTCTCTTATATCTTAATAGTATTATTATGCAGTAAACTAATTGGTTATTTTTTTCATCTATTTCACCAATAAAAACAATTTATATATCATGGAAATTATTTTTGCCTTGATAGCTTGAAAAAACTCAGATAAACAGTCAGTCTGTATGTACCTTTGAGAAGTAATTATCATTTACAATTTCGTCCATAATTATGGAATACTTCAACTTCTGTTTTTTCCTAGAGCAGTTCAATTAATGTGTGGTCTCATTTTCTTAATGTAAAATTTGTTTATGTTATTTGAAGAATATTCAGTAATTTATTTACAAGAAAATGAATATCATCTGTGGATTCAGCATCTAGAGTTAATTTCTATCATTATCCTATTTCTTGCCGGACCTTTTCTTACTCATTTATTTGTTATTATAGTAGAACCTCCATAGTTGACCACTTCCCTACATCAACTACCTCCTGAAAGTTGACCTAATTTTCACAGAGCAACGTGCACCATGTGTATGTATCAGTACAATAGGCCTAGTTCCCTATGTTGACCACCTCTGTATGTTGACCAGCTTGTTACAGTCCCCTGGGCCGTCACCTTACACAGGATCTACCATATACACATGTCTATATAAAAAAGTAGATATCTATTCTGTTTTCAATAACATTATCTCATTTTCATTTTCTCATGTCCTCAAATTTTCTTTGAGAATATAACTTTTTATACATGTATAGTATCCTATATCATATGTACAATAATTTATTTCACTGTTATATATTTAAATTATTTCTAATTTTTACTGTTAAATACTTTAATAAACTTCCTTGATGTTGCATATATTTTATATCTTCAGCACAAGTTCTGAAATAAAAATCATTTTATGTCTAATGCCAAGAATATATACAGATTTAACTTTTGTCAAAGTGTTTTGAAAGTGCATATTCTATTGAATCCTTTGCAAAATTACATTTTAAAAGAACATGCCATTTTGAAAAGCAAAACCTGTTTCATTATATGTTTTTTAATTGTCTTTGATTACTGGCAATCTTTCATACGTTAATTGGTATTTTGTCTGTTTTATCAAATGTTCATCCACCTAATATGACCAATTCTCATGTAAGTGCTCTTTAAATACTGAAGATATAAATCTTAGGGTTCAGAAATTATAAGCAAATTGCTCAATACTTGTCAATAACAGCAAGCTATAACCTGTTTTATTTCTTAGAGCTTAATGGATATTGCTTTACCCTATAATAGATTATTAATGTTTTCCAGCCATATGATCTTCAGGAAAATATTTTACCTCCTTAGACCTTGTTGATTATTATATACTATAGTAAACTATTTTAAATTGCATACAAACTTTATGGACACCTTGTATATTCTAATATACTTATGTATATGAATATTTATTATACATGAATATATATATTTTTCAAATAAAATATTAATTTTTGATTTTTTTTTCTGAATATAAAGTAATCTCATACCCAAATCAAACAAATTCTGATTCCAAGGACATTTATTGAGAATCCAGTGATGTCTGTAGAGGGATTCAAACAAGCTTCTTGGACATTGTATAACAGGTTCCTGAGAACAGGATACCTTGGGCCCTTCTGATCACATTATTGCTGAATCAGAAGTACCTGCTTTTTCCTGTTTAGAAGCTTGGAATTTATTTTGGCAACTGTGATCCGTTTTGCCAGAATATATATATTTATGTATAATACTTTGCCATCAACAAAACCCATTGAAAACAAATTCTATGTCTTTTTGTGACTTATCTTCCCTGAAATCTCAAATACCTGGAAATATTATTTTTATCATATTTTAATATTTTACTGTAAATGTTGAATATAGAAAGAAGTGAAAAAAGGAGAGGGAATATTAATAGTGAAGTGGACCACTGGTGAATTATTAGTTGCCAGATGAAGGCTATGCAAAAGAAGCTCCAAAGTAGAAATGTTTGAAAGAATAAGTCACCGTTAGTCTATTCCTTTTTTTCTTTCATATTCATTACCCTGAAAAAGTTGAAACTTTGCTTTAAATAAGTTGCTGGTCTTTCTCATCTTTGATCATGTTTTTGAGAATTAAGGTCTTGACCTGGCATCTAATTCCCCATGCCAAGTCTGTGACATGGTCTAAAAGGTGATATTCTCCTAGCTAGGACAGTTATTTTTCTACCATCAATGCAGACAAAGAGAAGTAAGGAACGATTAGGGGGTGAGGGAAAGAGAGAGAATAAGAAAGATAGAGAGAGAATTATTTGGAGAGAATTTCCAGTTATATCCAGTTCCTTTTGAAGACAAGGTATAATTTTCCACCCTTAAATTTCATGAGAAAATCCTACACATTTTTAATGCATGCCCTTTCATGTAAATTCTTCTGAAAAGTTTATGCTAGTTGCAATCAAAACAACACTGACCAAAACACTAGCCAGACACAATTTATCTCATATTTACCTGTTGGATCCCAGTTCTGATTCAGATCTTGTCTTTTTCCAACAAAATATCTCTGGCTATTCTGGTTTCCCTAAGAACAACCATGCTTCAAATTTAGGTAACTTGACTTCAAAACAAATAAGCAAAAAAGCCACCAATAAACATGCTATTTCATTTATATAATAGTCAAATTTTCAGTAGCTTTTTAGGAGGAAAAGTGGTCAGACTGAGGTATTAAATGTTGAAGTGTGAATGACCAATAGTCTAAGTCTCCTAGGGATATTTCTGTCAGAAGTATGGCTTTAATTTCTACTTGTTGAATTTTATGCAGCAGGGAAAGTTGATAATGGCATTGTGATTCCTCTCAAATTTACTTCAACCCAACAGATATACAAAATTATTGTCTTTGGAACTGTATTTGGGTCCAACACTGAAAGTAGCTGAACTTCCCCGTATCTTAATTTTCTTAGCCACAAAATAAAAACCAAATATCTATTTTTCAGATGTATGGACAAATAAGAATAGCATTTCTAAAGCCTACAATAAGTTTATGGCATTCAAGTCATAGCTATGACCAGTTACATTAATTAATTTATTCTGGAAGGTGCTAACTTTGCCTTACATTAGAAATTCCCTGCTCTGCCTCATATTAAAAGCAATCTTTAAGGCATAAGTGAATTTCTTGGCTAAGGGTGGTTGGTCTCACAGCAGAGTGGGAAAATGACTTATGAATACTTAGCACAAGCGTCAGCAAACCTTACTACTGTAGCCAGAGTTGACATTGCTAATCAATCCCAGCACCTTTTCAAGACCAGAGACTTAGAGTTTCAACACTATATCCAGGTAGCCACTCCTAACCAATCAGAGCTGATGCTAAGATTATGTTTTTGTTAATAGTCTAGGGCAAAGGTCCATGAAATTTTTTTGTAAAGAAACAGAAAGTAATTTTTTTTATTTTATAGGCCATGCAATCTCTGCTACAGCTACACAATTTTGCCTTCTAATAGTACAACATCTATACATAGTACATAGTACATAGTATAACACCTATACATAAACAAATGGGGATGCTTGTGTTCCAAGAACACAAAATAGCCAGTGGGCAGCCTGATTTTTGTTGACGCTGGGTTTAGAAGCTCTTCTAAAATCAAGGGAAGTCACTGTAATGGCAAATGCTGAAGTTATTTCAGGAAAGTTTACAAAAGAAGTATTTTAGCAGCCTGACAAAAAGAAAGATAAATTATAAAAATGGGCCTGAAACCTGAGGAGTTTCTTTTTTCAATTTTACCTGAAATCCTGCTGAATAAATTTTTCTCCCAATTCTTAAAATTTGCAGAAGAAAGTGCCTTCTCTTAGACCTCAGCTCAGTCAGTGGTTCTGTTCCCGGTATTTGTATTAATGTTAAAACACCAGTTAATGTCTCCTAACCAGGCAATGTTAGTTTACAACACTAGTTGTTAGCCTTGAATCTGAGGTTCCCTCATACTTACATTCGTAATCCAAAAGATTATTAGAGATTTCCACTGCTTCAGCATTTAAAGTAAGTTTACAACGTTGCCTTCCCCATAACCATGCAACGAACTGAGTTGTCGATAAATAATGCAAGATCTTCCTAATCCCTCAGAGAATTCTCATATCGAATCCAGTGTTTTGTTTTGTTTTTAATAGAGGGAAATATGGTTGTATATATGGCTCTAGGCAACCACACTTGCCTTTTATGTCTCAGAACCACAGTTTTTTCATCCATAAAATGGAGATAGTGATACCTTCCCAACTTACCTCATAAAGTTACATAAGACTCAGTGGGGAACCTTTTTACTAAGGCCTGTATGTGCCACAAAAACATTATGATTAAAAATCTTTTTTCATCTAGTTTTAACACTGCCCCTCACTTCTACCCACATCACCATAATTACTCTTATCCTGTGACAAACATCCTGGCTAATATGGGAGGAATAAGTCTGCTCCCAAATCAAAGCTGTCTTTCCTAATGAGTGTCCTACCTTCTTCATTCATCAACCTATTGTGACAGAGAGCATGTAAAGGTCTCCGGATGAATCAAGGCTTTCATTGTCATTTTGGCACCAAGACCCTTCCAAGTATCCAGCATCAGCAAATCAGACAACTGCAAAGTTATTTAAATCCATGTCTATGCCAAGGTGATGATAAAATGCCCTCAGACGTAATGGACTGAAGCAGTGACTATTGCCGGGAAGCATTAGGTAAGAATTATTTACCATAATGGCTTTGACTGGGGCAGAAGAGCCCTTCAAATTCCAACGGAAGTCCCTGTCAAGAAAAATGAGTAAAATAGTATGATTGTAAAATCAAAGCTGTTTCTCTCTTTGCCAATTCCCTAAAGTGCATGGGACATGTCTATCTGACTTCTTGGACAAACTTAGGTTCAGGAAAGTTCCCAAAGAACTTTAAAAAAATTTTTTTTAGAATAATTGACCTTTTCTTCATACATGCATTTACCAAATGATGGTAAATGCCACCAACATTTTGTGTCAAAATTAATCCATGACAAAAGATTGTTTCAAGATCATTTAGTTCCTTTGCTCCTCAGTTTCCCCACCCTACACACGCTACTTCTGCTTTTTATAAAATAAAATTTACTAATACCTTCTTCCCTTCCTCATGAAGATATACAAAGGAACAGATCAAACAATATACATATGTAAGTACTTTGGAATGGAAGATCCCTGTAACATAAAGTCCAGCAAACTTTTAAAATGATCTCCTATAAGCTAAGTAGAAAAGATAATCCCCTTGCCAGCAATATTTGTCTTTAAGTGATTTCTGCAATGAACAATCAAATAACTCACCTTTCCCTTATTATACCTTTGTACTTCCTCCCAGTTGAGTCTATCGCTGCTTATTAAACATACTCTCTGCTGTTCAGCAATTTTCCTACTAAGGTATTGACTTGCAAACTAAGGTGACCAACTGTACTGTGAAGAGCACAACATACCCCATTCTGGCAAAGTACATCATGTTTGCACTTCATAGGGTATTATGATTATAATTTGCATGGTCAAAAACTGGCAGCATGTTGGGTTATTTTCCCAACTGGGGAAAAGTCAAGCTGTTTTGCTCAGCGGCCTGTGTCCAGATACTGAGGGGCCTTTCATAGTCTAGCAGTCTCAGATATAAATACATAACCCCACTCCTTGTGCCTTGGGGCTGTGAGCACCCTGTGCTGTTAAGGTGGAGGAATTATCTGTGCAGACTATCTGAAATAGGCCAAGTGAAGGGTCAAGGCATGGGCAGTGTCACTCCTGTGGGTGAGCCAATGGCTCTGTCTCTAGAGAGACTTGTAGAGATAGTGTGGAGCTGACATAGAGCCCCAGCAGGAACCTCCATTCACATCCTGGTGGATAACATGCTCACACTCAGCAGCTTCATGGTTCTGGCTGTGAAAAGTGTTCATTTTGGTAGACATCGGGCAGAGTCTCTGACACGAGGACTTTCCAGGCATGGAGCCCACCGGCCTCCACCCTCATGTCTCTCCTCTCTTTGCTCTCTGCGCCCTAAGCCCAGACATCACAATTCCTACTTAGTTCAGGGTCTGACTGGTCATATATACTCTTTTTAATTCCTGTTATGTATCATTTATCTTCACGTGCTTATCCTTCAGGGCTTTACCCTTGCACTTCTGAAATGCTTTTATCCTCTCAAACAGCCTGAGTCTGGCTATCAAAGCTTATATCAAAAGGTATGTCTTTCACAACTGTTTCTATGAATTAGGGTGTAAGAATAAAATTTAAAAGATAGAAATTAAACAATTTCTCTTCTATAATAATCCAGCAGCCATTCTCAATGTAATGAGTCTCTCTGGCTGAAATGGGAAAAGGTGGTGTACAAGTTCACTGCCATATTCCAACAGATCATATTCTCACATTAGCCAATGTCCTCTCAAGTTGTTTTCTAAAAGGTAAGAGGCCCAAACTGAAGAGCTATTCTTCTGATTTTCATCTCTTCTGTTCAGACTAAGCAGCTACTTCCCACTCACAAGAGGACAGTAAGAGGCCAGGACACCCACTGGAAAAGAGCCATTTCCTCCATTACACAATGTGTCATATTAAGCCATATATTTCTGTGAGATATTGTTTTAAGAGTTTTCTGAAATTGTGTCAAGGTGCTAGTGGAAGTCATAATAAAAAATAGACTTTATATATCTTTCTTCTTGAATTAATGAGAAGGCACAATTTCAAAGTAGACTAAAAATCATTGCAGGAGTCTCCAATCTTTTTTTTTTTTGTCCTCTGTCACACATTGGAAGAATAAGAGTTATGTTGGGGCCGCACATTAAATACTCAAATGCTAACTAAGGAAAGCTGATTATTTGAAAAAAAAAAAAAAAGTGGTCCCTGCATAATTTTTGGGACTTCTGACACCACAGATAAGCAAAAAGGCCTCCCAAGGGCAGCACCTGTGGCTCAGTGAGTAGGGCACTGGCCCCATATACCGAGGGTAGCGGGTTGGAATCTGGCCCTGTACTGCAACAAAAAATAGCCGGGTGTTGTGGTGGGCACCTGTAGTCACAGCTACTCAGGAGGCTGAGCCAAGAGAATTGCCTAAGCCCAAGAGGTGGAGGTTGTTGTGAGCTGTGACACAGCACTCTACAAGGGCAACTGAGTGTGAGACTCTGTCTCTAAAAAAAAAAAAAAAAAGAGGGGGGAGGAGCAAGATGGCTGACTAGAGGCTGCTCCGGAGAGACGCTCCTGACCAAGGAGAAGGATAACATCCAGAAAATGACCAATTGAGCTGAAGACTGGGAGCCCAGCCGAGAGAGAAGTGATAGCTGCGGATCACCTCTGCTGAGGCAAGCTGCAACTCCAAGAAAGCAAGTTTCAGGTACAAAATTCGTCTGAAAGGAAAAGTATCCATCCCCTTCCCCAAGAAAGCTGTGGTCTTTTTTGCTTTCTGTTTCCTTTCTTTTTTTCTCTTTGTCCACTCCTGCAGGCTTTCACAAACGAACAGTGAACTGTGGACCTCTTGTCCAACCCCATGGGAGAGTGCTGTGGGAAGTTGGGATTACTCCCCTGCTGTGACTCTGAACACTCTGTCGCTAGGCAAAAATTTGAACTAAAGTTTTCCCAACCTTTCTGAACTTCCAGTACACCCTTCCCCCTTTACCTGATGAACCAGAAGCCTAACCCCTGCTGAGATTGTGGGAGGAGGTTCTCAAGAGCACCTCCACTCTCTGTCTGCTAGACCAAGTGCCTCATCCAGCAAAGGATTTGGGGGCCACACCAAGCTTTCCCCTCCCCAACAGCCAACCGCAGCCAGGAACCATAGTGTACCACCCTGCCTCAGGCCTGCCCCACTCCAGGGGCTGGGGTGGGCGGGAGCGATCCCGCCACAGGCTGTGCCCCTCCTGACGCACTCCCGCCTCCTACCCAAAACCCTGGCAGACGTGAGAGACCCCACCGAGAGTCGTGCCACCTCGACACTCAGGCCCACCTCACCCAGAGTTGCAGGCAGGCGTGAGTGACCCGCCACGGGCAGCGCTTTCTCGGCACCCAGGCCCGCTTCACTCCAGGGGCCGCAGCGTGTGGGAGCGACCCCGCCACCGGCTGCACAGCCTCACAACCCAGGCCCACCCCAGTCTAGGGGCTGTGGTGGGCGGGAGCGACCACAACGCGGGAAGCGCTTTCTCGGCACCCAGGCCCGTTCCACTCCAGGGGCCGCAGCGTGCAGGAGCGACCCCACCACCGGCTGCACAGCCTCACAACCCAGGCCCACCCCAGTCTAGGGGCTGCGGCATGTGGGAGCAACCCTGCACAGGCCTCGCAACCTCAGGATCCAGGCCTGCCCTACTCTAGAGGCTGCAACGGGTGAGAGCAACCACACCACGGGCAGCACTTTCTCGGCACCCAGGGCAGCTCCACTCTAGGGGCTGTGGTGGGTGGGTGCTACCCCGCTGCGGGCAACACTTTCTCAGCACCAAGGCCTGCTCTACTCCAGGGGCTGTGGCAGGCAGGAGTGACCCCACCACAGGCCACGCAGCCTCGGGACCCGGGCCTTCCCCTCTCCAGGGGCTGCCGTGGGCAGGAGCAATCCTGCCACAGGCCGTGCCCCTTGGGACCCAGGTCCGCCTCCTACCCGCGACCCCAGCGGATGTGAGAGACCCCGCTGCACCGCCTTGATACCCAGGCCGCCTCACCCCAAGAACTCCTGGAAATACACGGGACTCCACTGCAGATGGCACTGACAAGACCCACAGCCTGCCTTAGCCAGTACTTCCCCAGCCAGGGTCTCTGGTAGCTGCACAACCTGCATCCTCTCTCCAGTGTCCTCCCTGTTTCATCACCGACACTGTCCATCTGCCCAGGGACTTGAGAAGTCATGCAACCCCGTGCCCTCTCTCCAAGGCCCTCCCTACCTCTCTGCAGAGCCCTCTGCCTGACCAGAGATTTCTGGAGGCGCCCACTTTCATTGCCAAAGCCACTGGGAGCCAGGCATTGCCAGAACCATGGGTACCATCCCCAGCCCTGCTGCTGGACCCATAAGTGACACGCTCCCCTCCAGAGCTGCTCCCACAGCCACAACTCCCTGCCTGGGGCAGCCCCAGAGGAGCTACACTAGGTCACTGCCTACAAATATCTTCCAACAATAGAGTGATCCCGCAAGGGTCCAATCTTGGAAAAATGCCCCCCCAACTCCAAGGACGGCCAGAGGAAATGGCGAAAAATAATCATGGGGCAGAATCAATGGAAAAGCTCTGGCCATATGAATAATCAGAGTAGATCAACTTCCCCAAGGAATGACAAGGTAGATACAGCAGAAGATCCCTTGCAAAAGAAAATGGCTGAGATGTCAGAAATCGAATTCAGAGTCTGGATAGCAAATAAGATCAGCGGAATGGAGGAAAAGATGGCATTAGAATTTCAAGCAGTAATCCAAAAGATGTCTCAAGAATTGAACGAATTCAAAGACAAAATTACCAAAGATTTCGACACATTGAGACAAGAAGTTGCAGCTCTCAAAGATCTGAGAAACACAATAGAATCCCTCAGCAACAGAATGGAACAAGCAGAAGAAAGGATTTCTGACATTGAAGACAAAGCTTTTGAACTCTCCCAAACCTACAAAGAGGAAGAGAAAT
>CAUYRH010054960.1:0-12093 GCA_963574655.1 Perodicticus potto | reverse complement strand
TCTTTCTATATTTCATGAGTTTCTACAAATGACTGATCCACTTATGGTATGTCCTTTCTCCCCACCCCCAGGGGTGGTGTACTTTAGTTTTCCCTCATTTCATCAATTTTGAAGAAGGCACACCCCAGGATGAAAAGTTATATTTTCATACAACTGCTAATTTTGTTTATGCTTTCACCAAGCTAGCTTATGTCAGCTATCCCTAATAAATTATACTGCTGTGGTTTTTATGATAGATTATACAGGTTTTGATATGTCAGTATTCTGAAGCATCTGCTATATTAATTACCTTTAAGATTTCTTCACAGCCTCTATGTTTTATTAACTTAAATAGAAAAGCCTAAATATGTCTTCAACTTCAATTTCCTTAAGTATATTCTAACAGTAAGTTAAAGTATTAATAATGTGTTACCTTTGAATTATTTATCTCAATATGTGCTCAAAGAAGTAAAATAAAAATTAAATTCCAAACAATTGACTCTGTTAAGGACATGAATGAGACTAATAAGCAGGCAGAAAAATGGATATAATAATATTGGAAACTGCGGACTCCAGCCTGACAGCATCTGCTTTCTCCGGGTGTAGTGCAAAGCCCTGTCTGATGTGTGTTAATCTTCTAGTGAACAAAGATGGGTGTACTTCATGTTTATGTCATCAAATTTACAATAGTATGAAACACTCACAATAACAATTTGCTGTAATGAACAGACTTATTAGCCCTAAAGGAAAGAGAAAACATCCAGTTCCATGAAGATGGAGTGTACATGCTTTTCCTTTTCTTCTCCTGCTAAATACGACAAAAAACTCTGAATGCTGCCTATAAAATAAACATACAGAGGCACTAAAGAAGCCGAGGAGAAGAGGGCAGACCAGGTAGGGACCTTTGGATCTCAGGAAATAGACGGCAGGTGAGTTCACTGGATTTTCTCTTTGCCTCACATATCCCAAACTTTGGTCTGAAAATGTCAATTCATAACCATCACTAGGCACAGACCACCAGAACTCATAAATTGAGATCATAATCCCTCCATGATAGTATTATGAGGCGGTATCTCTGGTAGGTACTTAGCATTAGATGAGATCATGAGGGAACTCAATGGGTAGAATTAGTACCCTTAGGAAAAGATACACATATCTATCCCTTTCAGAAAACAGAAATGACATTTAATTATTTCTTGATAACAAATCACTTAGTAAACAAATAAAAATATTTGAGTACTTCTAGCTGTTTCCAAAATTTTGCCTCAGGATTCAACAAGAATGTGTCAAATCCAGGCAACAGGACAGATTTTCCCACTGTCACAAATTCTTTTTTTTTTTTTATTATTATTCTTTTTTTTTTTATTAAATCATATCTGTGTACAATAATTCAGTCATGGGGTACAGTGTACGGGCTTCAGATACAATCAGAGATATTTTAAAACTTCTAAATACGGATCAAAAATTGTTCTCACAAAGTAATGAGAAAGTCTCTTAAATGTATGAATTTTAAACAGGAGTGAGAGATTTGAAGCTTATCACCTAAGGTCTGTCGTGTTACCTGGAAGGGACATCTTTTCCAATTGCTGATGATCTTGGAACTTCTTGAATGAGATGATTCGTCATAGACTGTCATAGATGTCCGCGTACGAGGTGATTATAGAGGTCTGCCCTTGTACCAGCAGGCTTGAGTCCCATCGCTGAGCACAAGTCACCTTTCTGGTTCCGTTTCTTCACCTCCATACAGCAAGGGTTTGATTAAATGAATTGTGAGATAGTTTCCAATCATAAAAGTTTCTGATTCCAAGGTAAGGTAAAACTATTTATTTTAAATTATTATACATTTTTTAAAAACTCTTTGCTCTTCAACAGAGGAATCAGGCCAGACAGCTGCACAGGAAAAATAGATGTTTAAAAATACATTTTGTGGATAAGGTGTAATTTTTTTTCCTTTTCCTGATTCCTTTTGACTTTTTTTTTTTTTTTTTTTTTTTTTTTTTGGTTTGAACCTTGATGTGCAAACAGAGCTGGATACACATTTATTTCTTAGGCTTCCTAAACACCTCAAGTACACCAATGCCGGGAACACCTGCTGAGAACTTGGGGTGGGGGTGGGAGGCTGCAACCTTTCATATCCCGGAGGAAATAGGCCAAGGATTCAGCTCTTGAGCCTTTAGTGCCATGACCTCAGCTAAACATATGAAGTACTTTTTTAAAAATCACGTATGCCTAACAAAAAGTGACTAGGGGTCTTCAAAGGTTCAGGAAATATCCAGGTTAGAGTTCAAATATACACATTTGCTCAGGGCCAACATATGATCCATATCATTTCTATTAAGGAGGTAGTTTAAGCTCACTTGGCAAACTGGGCTAATGACTAACTGTGTTAAGTAACTAAGATAAAATACCCATATCCTGACTTGTGGTTAACTTAGTGGTGCTGTTCTGAGGGACATGTTTGGTTTTAAGATAGTACTTGTAGACCTTTGACTACTTTTATCTTGAGTTTGAATCATCTTTGTTTCTTGTTGAGGGCTTTGTGAAATAAGGAACAGATATAGCACTGTTTTACCCATTTGAGGGATCGTGAATGAGTCACTAGAAGCGTCTGTAAGTGGTATGCCGAGTGAGCTGGATTCAGCAGGGTGTGGGCCAAACTCCCAGGACCTAGGAGATGCACTCTGTGCCGGCTGTTCTGCCCTCCTCTGGGGAATCCTTGCCATCCCCACCCGGAGAAGAGAAGCCAGGGCAGGGGTGAAGTGACACTAAGCAGAAGTGCAGTCCTGATGGGGCCTCGGCTGGTGCTATAGACGTCTGAAGGTGGACTGACTCTTCATAGTTGTCTCCAGTTGTGGCAAGCAGGCCAGGTCTTTCTTCTCCCACACCCCAACCTCAGCAAAATGGGGGTGGCCTCTGGCTGCTGACAGCTGCGGGCTCTCTGTAGGTAGCAGTCCCAGTGGCAGGGTACTGAGCCCCTTATCCTGTGTCAGCGCATCCAGTGTCTACCACAGGGTACACGGAGGGCAGAGGCTCACTCCTCCTCAATTGGAGCAGAGGTCACCTGCCATCAGCACCTTCCAGCAGATATGCAAGGATAGCTGGTCCTCCGTGAGGAGCTTTTGGGTTTCCTTGGATGTCCCCCAAGGACCTCTGACTGTAGCCATTTGCAAGGCAGTGCCTGTCAGACCAGCTGCTGTGGCCCGGAGTAGGCCTAGGGTTTTGGTGTACACATCTTCGGGGAACCTTCCCAGGTGTTTCTTTCACATGGCAATTCCTTGAAGATGACTCATGGCTAGACTACATCTCCAGAGTCCAAATCTTGTTCCAAAGTTGCCTTTGCCTCACTCTTGGTGATCAGTTATGCTGGTTTACCCAGCAACATCTTTGTTTTAGCACAGAAAGTCTCACACCCAGGAAACCTTTCTTTCCTGGGCAGACTGCGATGGTTGGTCAACTTAGAACAGTGAGACCCAAAGCAGTCACATCTCTGCACTTCAGCTTTAGTGTCACACCGTTAGGCTTTACAGGTGGGAATCAAACCCCAGAGACTTTAGGCAAGCCTTCCAAATGGCCTGTGAAGCCCCTTCTCTGGGATTGAATGGTAGAGGGAATGAGCACACCCTTGCTCTTGAAGTGGGAGAACAGAGCATGACCGCTGACCCTCTAGAGAAGGCCGGTCTTGCACAAGAATCTTCAATGTCTTCTAACTTATTTAGCCAGGAAGTAGATAATGTGCTAGAATGCACTGTTTCAAAACATGTTCATCTATCTGCTTAGGGTAGAGGAAGGTGAACTCTCTAGGCATGAAATCCCATGGGGAGCAGCATCCAGTGGAGGGTGGTTCCTTGGGGGGCTGCTAATAGTCTTCAGGAGGGAGGCTGGACAGAAAGCTGTGTCTTAGCATTGGCATTCACTGCACTATTTTTTTGCTTCAAATTCTTTGGCTATGGAACACAGTATGAACATGATGGTACATGAGCATGCTCATGAGTAACACGAGCATGTTACTCAGTGCATAGTAGACACTCAAAAATAAGTTGCCTTCAACAGTGAGCCAAATAATTTTGTTGGGTTTTCTGTAGGGCTGTAGAGGTAGATAAAGCCCCAAACACACACATGACACACCCTCATATGTATACATACACATGTAAATATACACTTGTAAATATACACACATGTGAACATATATACATGTATCTATGCATGCATGCATTTACTAAGTTGAAGGTACATGATCAGGCATAAGGAGTGTCACACTTATTCTCCTGGAATGTAGGCTCAGAGACTTCTAGAGCATTACATCACTCCTGTCTAGTTGTTCAAGGATATATGAGGGATGAGAAGTCCTGGGAGACTCAGGGGAGAAATATCCTGCCATGGCCTCTGAGGCTACAAACAACCACAGCAGGGCCGGAAAAAGCACTCACGTGAAGACGGGATCCAGACTTATTGACAAAAGGGATTTGAGGTCAATGTTTATCCTTCAGGAAACAACTGGGAAACAGGAATCATTCCACATTCTGTCAAGGAGGTGAGCAACAATTTCAGAAATTGGAGCAAATTCCTGACATTGAACAAAAGAAAGTGTCTTTGAGGATATGACCGTATCAGGCAGGGGCATCTCGAATGTGTCCTTTGGTTCTGATTGACTCCCTGGTAGACAGACCATAGCTGCTCTGTGGTTTGGTTGTTTCTCATCTAGCAGCTCAATTCAAAATCAAATTCTTTGGCTACAAACTCAAATGTGTACCTTTGTTCACACAGGAGCTGGGTAGGATGGATAGATGGCCTTGGGCCACCTGTTACCAATAGAAATCACTGTCAGAAAAACAAAGATAGTTATCTTTGTAATTGTATCTATTTATATCCACCTTGTGAGTTCAAGGAATCTAAAGAGGCTTATTACATTTGCATGGATATTTGTCAAAATTTGTAAAGATTAGTTGTCCCTGAGAGGGAATCAGGGTTGCTACGCACCAGGAATGATCTTTGACAAGAACAATTGGAAAAACCAGCCCAGGACCATCAAGGCTGTTCCCAGTAAAGATGAGTGGAAATGGCACCCAAGACAATGAAGGCTCACAACCAGAAGCAGGTGAGCACAGCAGAATTTTGAAGGACACTTAGAATATGGGGGAGAAGGGTAGATCAAGCAAGAGGAGGATTCTGAATGTAGGTAGAGAGCAAAGGTCTCAAACTCAACAGCCTGAGGGGAAGAGAAGTTCCTGGTCAGACAGGAAGCTGGCTAGTCAGCTCATGGCTTTTGTTTTTGAGATAGCGTCTTATTATGTCACCCTCGGTAGAGTGCTGTGGCGTCACAGCTCACAGCAACCTCAAACTCTTGGGCTTAAGTGATTCCCTGGCCTCAACCTTCAAAATGACTGGGGATACAGGAGCCGGCCACAATGTCTGGCTATTTTTTTGTTGCAGTTGTGTAGCTGACCTGGGCCAGGTTCAAACCTGCCAGCCTCGATGTATGTGGCCGGCACCCTACCCCCTGAGGTATGGGTACCTCCCATGCTTATGGCTTCTGGACGTGGTACCTTAAGACACTGTGAGAGCTTGACAAAAAGGCCACACAAAGCAGGTGTTGACCATGAAACACTATTCAGCCATAAAGAGATGATAACTCTGTCACCTGTGGTAATGTGGAACTGGCGGACATCATGTTAAGTGGAATAAGCCAGGCACAGAAAGTTAAACATGGCATGGTCTCACTCACACATGAAAGCTGAAAAAAGAAGTTGATCTCAGGAAATACAGTAGAACCTCTGTAAGTTGACCACCCAAGGGACTGTAACAAATTAGTCAACATACAGAGGTGTTAATGTAAGGAACTAGGCCCACTGTACTGACATGTACATATGATGCATTTCTGGTCTATGAAAATTAGGTCAACTTAAGGAGGTGGTCAATGTAGGGAGGTGGTTAACTATGGAGGTTCTACTGTATTAATAAAATGTAGAACAAAGAATACTAAAGGCTGGAAATGGTAGAGGAATGGAGGAATAGGGAGAGACTTATTAAAGGCAATGAAATTATACCTGCAGAGGAGGCATAAGTTCTAGCAGTGCTATACCACTGTAGGATAATCTATTATATAGTTTCAGATAGCTAGAAGGAGAATATTGAACTTTCCCAACACAAAGAAATGATAGATGTTTGAGATGGATATGCTAATTACCCTGATCTGATCACTATATGTTATATGTATCAAAGTATCACTGTTTATCTCATGAATATGTACAGTATTATTGGGCCAGGCATGGTGGCTCAGGTCTGTAACCCTAGCACTTTGGGAGGCCAAGATGAAAAGATTGCTTGAGCCCAGGATTTAGAAGCTCCAGTGAGCTGTGATCACACCACTGCACTCCAGCCTGGGCAACACAGTGAGACCTTGTCTCAAAAATAAATAAATAAAATAAAATAAATAAACAAACAGGTGTTGGAGCCATAGATGGACCTCATGCCACTGGCTTTCCACCTGTAATGTGGAGGGAGGCAGGACTAAGTCTTGTTCATGAGGGAGGAGGTAGACCTGACTACAGCAGAAAATGTATGTGGGGAAAACTAGATAGGATTGGGCCTCAACAACAAAGCACAAGAGGACTGGGGAGAGATTGGCAATGGTGACAGGTAACCAATATTTCTGTTTCTTTGGTGGTGTTAAGACTGTATATTTAAAGTATGCTAAGACTGTATATTTAAAAAGAATCCTGTTTTCCAATGGAAATATATTCAGACTAACAAGTCAGGATAAATGAACATTCTTATGCTTTAGCTGAACTCTGGAGCTCATATCTGTATTTCTATGTACAATAGAGCCCAATTTTTTTATTAATTATAGGAGGAATGCACCCCATGTATAAGTGTGTAATAATCACGAGACTACAAAGGATTCACCTAGAATACTGAGTCATGCAATCTTCCTGATCCCCCCTTTGCTACTCTGTGAAGTTAAGTCAGTTACAAAAGGACAAATACTGTATGATTCCACCTACTCCTTCAGGTACCTAGAGGAGTCAAATTCATAGAGACAGAAAGTAGAATGAATGGTGCTTTTAGGGGCTGGAGGTAGACAGAGAGGAGTAGGTTGATAGGTAGAGTCTGAGCTTTGTGCGATGAAAAGCATCCTGGAGACTGGTTTCCCAATAGTGTGAAGGTACTTAACACTATTGAACAGTACGCTTAAGAATGGTTAAGATGGTAAATTTCGTTAAAAAAATCACTTGGGAAGAGAATATAAAATGACAACCCTGAGATCCCCATTTCAGACATTTTGTCTGAGTGGGAAGGGAGAGAATTACCCACTGAATTACCCATTAATTCATCTGAATTACCACTCCCAGGTGCTTTGGAGGCAGGTAGCCGGCAGGACAATTTTGGAGATGCTGCAAGTTTTTGCAGGTATGTTAAGTACTGTCTCCCGTGGGTGCCTCTAAGTAAAAGGAAGGAAATTACATTTCATAAATACCTAGATAGTAAGCACTTAAATTTTACCCAACTAGTTATTATATGTTAGATTATATTACATTACATTATATCATATCATTTTTATTTCAGAATATTACAAGGGTTCATGTGGTTATATAGTTTGTTTTTATATACTTTAAGTCAAAGTTATAGGGGTGCCCTTCACCCAAAAAGTGTGCAATGTACCCATTGGGTGATAATTTACCTGAAAAACTGTGTGACGTGCTCATGACCATGAAGATAAAAAAGCAGAAGAGCTGGGAGTCAAACCCAGGTGTGACAGAGACGCTGCATGTGTTCACAACACCATTTCCTGTCCCTGTGCACATGGGGAGACCAGGCTTTCAGCCTCAGATTGTAGAGGGTACCAAGAGCCAGACGACCTCTGAGCAAGATGATTTGCAGCTCGGGGAAGGACCCTTGGGCAATTCGTCCACAGGTGCTTGTTGTGGAGAAAGAGGCCAAGCCCATGGCGATCCTTAGGCACGTAGTCATTGTCTAATACCTCCCCCATCTGTCTTGTACTGTCTCAATACAAGGGTACTGCGGAGGTTGCTCGGGGCTACCCTGCAATCAAGGTTAGCCCGCCTCCTGCAAGCTTGTACTTCTAGTCTGCTTCAGGCTGGTTCCTTCCTGCAGCAATAGAGACAAGGGCCATGGGGGCTGTGACATCAGATCACCTTACAATTTAGTTCCTGCCATATGACTGCATTCTGGCCTATGCAGTAGAAATTTTCAGGCCTGGATCTTAGAATCACTTGCCTAGTCTTGCTTGTCCTTGCATGACAAATTTGAAGGACATGAGTCCCAGGCAGCAGTACTGTAAGATAGCTAATGGCAATCATACGTGCCTCAGACTGAAAGATATGTAAGAAATGAATATTCATTGTGTTAAACCACTGACATGTCACAATTTATTTGTTACTGCAGCAGAGCCTATCTTATCCTACCTAATCCCACATTCTTTTCTGCTTCCTATCATAGTAAGCTATGCCCCTGAAGTCCAGGACACAAATTTCCTTTTTATCTCCTGCAGCACCAAATATAATGCCAAGTTTATAGCAGTATTCCCTACAAAAAACGTTTTGGCTTTGATGTGGTTTATGAAAGTGACAAACATGCCAGATTGAAGGAGAATTAGATGGAAAATCCCACTATCCGGAGCAGTTGAAGCAATTCCAGGAGAACCATTGAACTAATTTTAACTTTAATTTTCTACCCCCCCCTTATGTCCCTCATTCTTTTTCCCAACTTAATAATGCTGTTTGTTCTAAATGCTCAGAAAAATCTGTGTTTTCATTTTAACAAATGAAACGCAAAGCAAAACATGTAAGAAAAGGTTAATGATTATTTGTAAACAAATTATTGTTGCCAAATGAGTCCAATGCTCGGGGGCTGAGCTCATGTAGGGAAAATCAGATACATTCCCAAATAAGCAAAGCCAGCGAGGAGGCCCTCCGTGGAGGGCCCTGCCAAGCCACAGAGACTCTGATGAGCACATGGCCTCAGGCACGAAAACAGGAAATAGAAGCAGGAGGCTTACTAGGGCAAATGGAAGAAATGAAGACAAAGGCAGCTTCCCTGAAGCTGGGATATGCCAGCTTATTCTGCCAAGTGTCATCTGAGCCTTGTGTTCTCTCTTCGGTATGTCCGCATGTGGCAGAGACGTCTGTGCTCCCCAATGTATATTTTCTCCTTTTTCTTCAATAATAAGGCCATGAGTGCTTAGCTGGGCACATGGCCATTCTAAATATAAACACTATTTCCTGGACTCATTTGCAGCTGTTTGTGGCCCTAGGACTAAGCTCTGGTCCATGGAATATGAGAGAAAATGATATCCCCAAGTCTCCACAGGTCTCTAAAAGAGTATGGGGAAGATGGAGACTCCTCCTCTCCCCTTTATTCATTGGTGGTGTTATGCAGATACGCTGCGGTGCATGAGAGTGGGACCCCAACCTGCAGGTGGGTGGGACAGATAGCTGGAGGCACAGAGCTCTCATGAAAGCCCAGAACAGCTCTGCATCCACACTCTGCCATGAGACAGATGTGACTCCGTGCCCTTATGCCAGATTCAGGCCCCTAGGATTGAGGATTTTAAATTTAGTGATGGGTTGGGTCTAATTAGTACAGTGTGCTGTTTTCTAGCTTGGTTGAATATCTTGTTTATTGTCTAAAATGCACATGCTCGGTCCATAACGTAGACACAGGCAAATAACGTACATACATCAATCTGTGCTGCACATTTGAAAAAAAAAGGTCAAGTGCTGGGAACTTTGTATTGGGGGTCCTTCTGTAGAATATGTGCACTTGAAAAGGTATAAACACATGTCAAACTTAGTCTTTCATGGCAGTATGTAGTTTATTACTCAATTAAAATTTAAAACAAATTAGGGTTTCTATTAAACTAAAAACCGGGTTATAATTTTGAAATTAAATAAAGAAAAGCATCTTTGCTCTCAGCACTATTTGGTTGCTTTGATTGTTAAGAGATTAATGCTTAGAAGACAAAAGGTGAATGAATAAAGAGCAACTGGGAGTTTCCAAACACAAATTTACATCTACACACACGTGCACACAAGTGCGTGCGCGTACACACACAGTTTATAAAGCTGTTTAGAGTCGTGTGCATTCCTGGGTCAGTGGTGCCAATTAGGATGGGAGGAAATACAAAATGGTTAGGTGTATGACAGTTTCATTTTACAAATCTGTAGTGACAAATGATACCAGCACAAAAGTATTCTTTGAGCCCAATGTTATGAAATGGCAAACACATGTTTCATGAAAAAAGAAATGCATGCATTTCAGCCTGGGTTTTTAAATTTCCTTTATTTACTCCAGACTAAGATTCATTTAAATACGAAATGTAATCCAATAATCATTCCCTGGATGCCTACCTGTGTGGGCTCCACGCAAACCGCTGGTGACATGCAGATGAACCAGAGGTGGCCTGGGTGTCAGGCACTGCACAACGCAGCCGCAGCCGGGAGCTGAGGAACCAGCAGCCAGCGCGTGCTGCACAGGACTGCTGACGCTCCAGACTCATGGGAGGGACGAAATGCTCCCTCTGGGCACAGAAGGAAGGGGTCGATCTACCTTGGGGGGGGGAGGAGACATGGAAGGAGGTCTTGCAGGACGAACAGACTTTCTCCAGACGCAGTAAGGGGAGGGGAGAACCCAGAGAAAGAAGAGCAAGTGCAAAGGGGTAGAGGGCTGCCAACTGGGACCACATTCTGGAAATAATGGTGGTTGGACCTGGCTGGGTGACTTCAGCAGCCCGCACTTCCGGCAGCCTTGAGGATGAGTGTCTCAAGCCTGCACACCACCCAATGAGACAGTCATTTGGAGGCTACCAAATGTTACCAAACACTGTTTTCTGTTTGAAACTAGTGAGTAGAGAGAGTATATTGCTTCCCGACATGTAAGTGCCCCTCACTATGTTCAGAATAATGTTTTACCCCACAGTGAGTTTAGGTCCACTTGCATTCTGCCTCTAACCCGCATTCCCATCTCACCTGCCATGCGCCACTCTTCATCCCTGGCTGCAGCTGCAGTGCCAAATGTGCTATCTTTGCTAAAGCAGAACCCTGTTGCCTCAGGTTCAGGGTATGAGGCCACTGCTGTCAGGAATACTAATACCCCCATTAGAAGGCTCGAAAACTTTATGTGGGGTGGGCAAGAGTATATATTTATGGGGTGGCCCAGAGCTTTGCTAACTCTCTTGCTATCTGTTGTCATATATCTGTTGAGGCAGACTGTGAACCACCTGGGTGTTCCATACATCACACGCGTCCATTACGCCAGTGAGATTATCCTTATGTTAATTGTGTAGCAAGAAGTGGCTAGGACATTGGCGGCTCCGTAAAAGTGGGAGGTAAACTCTGAAGATTCAGGGTCCTACTCCACCAGTGAAGTGTTTAGGGTTATGCCAGAACCTCCCATCAAATTAAAGGACAAATTATTGCTGTTCCTTCTCAACACTAAGAAGGCAGTGAGCTTCTTGGTGGACCATTAACTCACACTATCCACAAAAATCAGCTCCAGGTGATCATACTCCTAAGCATAACAAGTAAACAGGCTTTAAAAAATAAAACAAACCATAAAATCTGAAAAAATACATAATAACTGTAAAATTAATCTAAATTAAAAATTTCTGTTCTCCAAAATATGTTTAAAAAATGAAAACAGAAGCCACAGATTAAGAATAAATATTCTTGTACTATAATTGGTTTATAGCCTACATATGAAAGCAATAAATTAGCTTCATAGTAGGGCTGTATACATTGGATACTTTTTCTTCCATTCTTGAGATACTTTGCTAAGAAGGATGTGTTCCAGCTCCATCCATGTAAATATGAAAATATTATCATCTTTCTTTAAGGCTGCATAGGCTATAACCCAATTATAGTACAAGAATACAGGGAAAGGGGTAAGGGAGGGAAGGGGCAGGAGGAGGGTGGGTGGAGAGAGGGTAAATGGTGGGATCACACTTATGGTGCATCTTAGAAGGGACAGGTGAAACCTACTAAATGCAGAACACAAATGTTTTCACGTAATAAACGAGAAAATCTCATGAAGGTTATGTCGAACAGTTGGATGAAAATATTTCAGATTGTATATGAACCCTGCACACTGTACCCCATG
>CAUYRH010054959.1:0-22284 GCA_963574655.1 Perodicticus potto | reverse complement strand
TATTTTTTTTTTTTGAGACACTTTCTCAAGTTGTCACCCTGGGTAGAGTGCTGTAGTGTCACAGCTCACAGCAACCTCAATCTCTTGGGCTTAAGCGATTCTCTTGCCTCAGCCTCCCAAGTAGCTGGGACTACAGGTGCCCGCCACAACACCTGGCTATTTTTTTTTTTTTTTGGTTGTAGTTGTTATTGTTGTTTGGTTGTTTGGCAGGCCCGGGCTGGATTCAAACCTGCTACCTCCAGTGTATGTGGCTGGCGCCCTAGCCACTTGAGCTACAAGCACCGAGCCTAGTTTAATTTTCATATGTATACATGATGCTTAATGATAGAATGACAGTCTTTAGATTATATAATGAGAAAAATATAACCTTTATTTCCTACTTCTCTTGGACAGTAGTCAGTAGTCATTTTTACCTTTTTTTTTAAACATAATATTCAGTTGGAATACAATTATATCTTTACAACACACACTCACACAAACACGCATGTTTATCACACTGTAAGCGAAGGTTTCTCAAAATAATACTTACCCTTCTATACATGAAAAAACTAAGAGTTTCTATTTGGTTCCATTTTATTCTATTCTATTGCTTTCTACATTGTTTTTAAACATCGATTGATATATAGTAAATTGATGTCATAATCCACCTAGACTTTTAACCTAAAGGTTGAAGCACATTGCTCCAGATGTATCTGGGTCTTCAAATCCCCAGCATTGGCTTCCTGGGGCAAGACCTAAAACTTCTGTTATCCTTCCAAAGTACTTGAACATAAGGACCTTCCAGTCTCTGTGACTCCAACCTGTTTTGTTGGGAATAGGTTAATACCCTGCGTTCTTTCTTGTCGGATCCATATCACAGAAAGTAAGATATTTTACCAAAGTGTTAGTTTGTCATATGTTTAACCAATCGTCTCCCTATACTAGATGTGTTAAGAAAATAAACTTTCTTCTCCAAGTTTGCATGCAAATAATTTTATCTTTTTTTTCTTTAAGTAAAGTCCAAGAAAGATGCTTTCTTTTTTTTCACCTTTGCTATCTATGTGCTAGTTTATTAGCTTCAGAGGGTAAAATTTGAAAAAAAAGTACTTTCCTATCTCTAATTCAGAATAAATTTGGAATAAATTCAGAACAATAATAATAATCCCAATAACTGAGTGTGTGCATGTGTGATAATTATTTGACATATCCAGAAGTAAAAAGGAAAGCACTGAGAACATTAGTTCTCAAAAAGCTTTAATGTGGGGCATTGGAAATACAAACGAAAATAATGATGTTCATTCTCTGTGGAAAGGGCTGTCGGTAGATTTTGAACTTTTAGTGAAAGGCTCCTGTTGATGATTCAGAATATCCCACTACTGCCACATGAAAAGGAATGCTTAGAGTTTAACATAAAGGGTGAGGGTACACCTTACTGAAATCAAATATCTTTCTAGAGTCTTACGCAAACACTTTTGCTCTGTTAAGTTATGAGATTATGTGGGCAACTCCATATTTTATACCATTTTTTTCTCTTCACTATCAGGTTCTACACTAAAAGAGAAGAAATAAATATGCTGTGAAAACATTACTTCTGGTGATTGCTTTTAACAGTCTTTTCTTTCCATTTTTTTCATTAATGTATGTTTGCTCTCTATTTGCAAAGTTATTAAAGCTGATGAATCACCATCTGGAAACAGCAAGAGTGGTGAGTCATTTCCTTGAGGGATAGTACGCGGCGCTTCCCCCACATACGGTATTTAACCCATGATTATCCCTTGCTGTTAATGATGACATATTTTATTATGTGTTCTTTTATTCCCACAAATTCACTTGATGTTATTATTGTGGGAGGAGAAAATTACAACAGATTATTCAAAGCAATATGCCTAGATTATATGTGACTTTCTTTTCTTTTTATATTTGGGAATTTCCCTTGCCTGTAGAGTTACATCTGGAAGTTAAATTTGGAAAAATGTTATTTTAACTTTTTTTCCTTAATTCTGCCTCAAGTACCATGTTTCTTGTTGCTATTATAGGTAGGTCAATGCTTTACAGAACTAAATATATAAAGCAGTCTCCTTCAGTTTATGTGACTAGTAACAACAAAAACAAAACAAAATGAAACTGGCTCTCTCTGCCTCTCTTTCTATATGTGCATAGACACACGCGCACACACAAACATATATAGAAACACATTAGCTTATTATATTTTGCATAAAGCACACGGATTTTTTTCTTAATTTTTTCTTTTCCAAGAGTGTCAGCGTGCAAGAATGTTTCAGTGTTTCCATTACTAAACATACGAATACAAGTGCAAATAGAAAGAAAAGAAAAAAAAAAGACTTTGCATAATTATCTTTCCCCTTCTCAGCTGCCAATATAAATATGGCCTTAGAAAGCTAGTCTACCTCTACCGGGGTCCATTTGTAATAATATCAATAAGTTAAGTCGTTAGTAGATAATGAATTGGTTTTCAATATATACATATGGACTACGGCATGGTAGATGCCAAAAACATAGATTGACATTTTCACAAACTGAGATTCAATGGCTTCCTACTTCAGGATATGTCGACTTCACTGACATTGAAAATTTAGAATGCGTATCCAATACTACAAACCCTATAACAGTATTTTCATTAATTTTTCTAAACCTGATATAGACACAGAGTTACCTTAGATGTCTATGAGGAAAAGAAGTAAAGGAGCAAAACCACAAAGCGTAGCATAAGCTGAGCCATAATGCTATGAGAGTCCACCTTTGCACATAGTTTAACAGGAACAGCATATAATATTTTGCAAGCTTTCATGAAGAATAATAATGAATCACTATTGAGATTCCCAGAACAAATTTCCCTTCCTTACGTCAGGTAGGAAATTTCTTATGGTACGTATTCCCTGATAGTGGCTTACTCCATTAATCCTTTCAATTTATAGCTCCAGTTCCTTGTTTCGTTGTTCAAATAGTCTACAATGGCAAGGATCTATTTACATCAATATTTATGTTACTGATTTTATTTAAAAGAAATTAATGTAGATAGGCTTTCTTCTATTGCCAATACTTTTTTTGAATATCATGACAATCATATTTCTATCATTAACTTTGTATACATTTTGAGCCAATCTGGAGTTTTATTCTTTTCTATTTTTTATTTACATCAAAAATCTATATGCAGACAAAAATGTTTTTTATTTTGGAGGCAGAAAATATGCTAGTGAAAGATAATTAGAAAATTATCAAGCACTGCATAGTGTTAAAATTTATACATATGTTATTTCTCAATTGCCATAGGAATTCCAGTGGGTAGGCTGTCTAGGTAACATTATATAAAAAAGTAGAAACAGGCTAGCATCGTGGCTGGTGTATGGCTCACACCCATAATCCTAGCACTCTGAAAGGCTAAGGCTGGCGGACTCCTTGAGGCCAGGAATTTGAGATCAGCCTGAGCAAGACTTTATCTCTACAAAAGAAAGAAATACGAGTTGACACAGTTGAGGCAGCAGATTTACTTGAGCCCAGGAGTTTGAGACTGGAGTCAGCTATGATGACACCACTCTACCCCTGCACTCTAGCTATGGCAATGGAGTGACACTCTATCTCAAAAAAAAAAAAAAAAAAAAAAAAAAAAGGTGGATAAACATATACAGGTATACAAGGTCATTAAATAATTTAGTAATATATCTCTACAGTCACAGTCATATAAGTGGAACAGTAAGTGGTGAAGCTGGAATTCAACCTAAGGTTTTTTATTTGTTTTTGAAGTTAATACACTTTCTGTTCTATACAATGCAACCTATTTAACTAAAAAAGTGTGCCAATCATTGGCATTAGGATTAGGACAGATAACACCCATACCTGAAAAATCTATTGTATTCTATCTTTTCTGGGGGGAAAGGGTGTCAAGTAAAGAGGTGGCAAAAATCTGTTGTTCCCTCTCTTTTCCCTATGCTGCTGGCTGAGTTGGTTTAGTGAGTTATGCAAGACTTGTTTCACTTTGTTTTTGGACAAAGCTGAGCTTGTGCTTCAAACAGAAGGCAACCAATTACTAACTTCTGGTTGCTAGGTGTGGCCTCCTTTCAAACGCTATAAAATCAGAAGCCCAAGCCTCCACTGCTAGAAACCCTCAGAGAAGACTCTGTTTAGTTCTCTGGAAGACGGTAGAAACCCAGGTAAGTCTCAATTTCCCTTGGCGTTACTTTAAGTAGTTTGAAAACTTTTCTCATCAGGATGTTGAATGCGATTTGTGGCTTCTATCGGATTTGTAGCTAGTTGCAGATAATAAGCTTTGATAAATCTCTCTATAGAATTACATTGAGTATCCATATATTAGGAATTACAAATTTTAATGTTTTGTTTTGCTTAATAAAGAAATATAGTTTTTAAAATATGGTAAGTTTGCTTCATACTAGCCCATTGTATTGTTGGTGAGTTACCATGGAAAAGAAGGAAAGAATGTGTTTTTCCTCTGGTGGAGTTAAAAGAATGTGTTTTTCCTTTTCCTGACCTTGGAATGCAAGTTTATGTGTCTTACAGGGAAATTATGATGAGAGGGTGGTGCTCGTGGGGGACGGAGAGAACAGAAGTGGCAGAAGGGGTGGCTAGGAGCTATTTCAAAATAGCAAGATTTTCTTAATTTATTTTCTTTTTCTGAAAGGAAAACTAGATAGAGTCAGACCTCATAGTGGTAATCACACCCTTTGTAATTAACACTTTGAAATTAATGTTATATTTACTCATGCTTTTTAAAATAAGCAGGTCCGCTTATTACTTGTGTTTAAAGAAGGTGTGACCACATTCTTTTTCCTGTAGGCTCTGTGTCATAGACAGGCATTGCAAGAGCTTATTTGAAAAACCTAAAGAGAAAAGAAATATTTCCTGGGTGGTGTCAGTCCTTGGGAATGCCAACAGGGCCTTTGAAAAACTCTTCTACTTGATTGTGGAATAACAAATGGCCATAAAACTCCTTAGAAAAGCACAAGACAAATCAAAGAAGATACTGGTGTTGGAGAGATACATTTACTGATGTTGGGTAGATACATTTGCAAAAGTGAGAGATTATGGATCAGAACCATATATCTGGCTATTGTTCATCACAAATGTTCTTTCAAGGATTTCTTTTCCTTAGTCCATTTTAAATGTTAAAGATTAAATTGATTAAATGCTAGCTAATTAAGATGTACTTCGGTGCCTAAAATTATGTATGAATTTTGAAAAAGCAATTTTCCCCTGTTTCCACAGGAATGTATTTTGGTAGCTGTAAGACAAAGCAAGTTGCAAATGAGTCAGATGTGATAAAGTGCTCATTTCATAATTCTTAAATGGCTTCTTCCCCAGAAGTTACCACCCTTGCCCCAGGCTCATTTATCTGGCAGAAAGCCATATTTGACTACTCTTGACAAAAGAATTAATAGTAACATTATTAAGGAACCAGTCAGAGTTTCACACTCATTAGTTTTTTTTTTAGAGACAGAGTCTCACTTTGTCACCCTCGGTAGAGTGCTGTGGTATCATAGCTCACAGCAACCTCCAGCCCTTAGCCTTAGGAGATTGTCTTGCCTCAGCCTCCCAAGTAGCTGAGACTACCAGTGATCACCACAATGCAACAATTTTTTGTTGCAGTTTGGGAGGGGCTGTGTTGGAACCTGCCACCCTTGGTGTATGAGGCCGGTGCCCTACTCACTGAGCCACAGGCGCCGTCCTAAATACTTCTAAAGCAAAAGTTTACAAAGGTTGATTCCTGTCTATGACATCTGCTGACTGAGTTGGTTATTTGTCATTTTCTTTATAGCTATTAATTTATGACATATTTAAAAGCAGAGCTGAATCAATGCATCTATTATAAACCATAAACAGTTTTTGAAGTTAACTATCTCCTGTCCCTTTAAAATCAAAAAGATTTTTATCAGGAAGATCCAACAGATCTAATTTACATAATGACTTCCTTTACTATGCTAATTTCCTTCACTTTCATCTACTTGAGGGGAAGTTTAAGATTGGTACTTCCCAGCTGTAATGGATCTTAGGTACTACTTACTTCAGTGTTTTCATTTTATAACTGAAGACTGGAGAAGTTCAGTGCTTTCTTGAGGTCAGATCACCAGATAAAGAGAATGAAAGGAAGACCCAGAACAGTTAGATTCTCATTTTTATATCTTACAGTTGTGGGTTGAAGATGTTTGTTAAATTAGTGCATGTATACATTTTTCTAAAATATTAGCAATAATATACTATTTATTAATTCATGAATATTCATTACCATACCAAATACCAGGCATTTAAGCAGAAACTGGAGGTGTTTAATGAATGGTGCTGCTCTCAGGAGACGCTCCAGGGGATAACATGCAATGATGGGGCTGGTGTGGGGTAAAGTCAGGTTGACATAGAAGCTCACCAGATTTGGTGCCGAGGAATAAGGAAAAGCTTTCTAGAGGATATGATGGGCTCTCCACTGAGGGACTGAGAAGCGAGTGTGGAGGAGAGAGGAGCATTCCTGGCAATGGGAACACCCTGTCCAAAAGCCTAGAAGCAAAACATTAATGAGGTCGCTTTCTTAAATGGCTTCTTTATAAGTCACACTATCGTACAGTCTAATTGTCTGCTCTCACAAAGGAAGGGGTGGGAAGGGCTTATGAAATACATCTTGAGGAAAAACTATGTACAAGACAAAGCATTTTAAAAATAAATTACCTAGGGCGGCGGTGAAACCTGCTAGAGTCTCTGTGGATTGACTGTTAATGAATCTAATTAAATAATAACATTTACTTTGTCATTTGGTCACTGATTTAAAAGACTGTATAACACTTTGGAATCAGAAGGCGTGGATTTATGTCTTGATTCTTGCCATGACTGGCTAGGAGACCAATTGAAAATTACACTCCATTTTTCCAAATGGAAAAGGAGCATAATGGTGATAAGGCTGTTTTTCAGTGCAAGGGCTAATAGCTGCTGCTACTATAATCGCAAAACTCTCATAATTCCAGATCATAACAAGAAAGGTGTAGGAAATACAAAACCCAGCTTATTCTGTTGCAAATTCTGGAAGTAGCCTTTCCTAAGGCTGAGAGAGATGGATAAATAAAGAGGGCTCTCTTAGAATACATAAATATACAAACATGCTAATCTTTAGAAAGCTACATTCAATTTACAGATAAGCTGGGAAGGGTAGGCAATGCATATTTATAAAAAGACAATTAGAAGAAATGTGTAATATTTTAATTTCCATCTGCCAGCCTATGGATAAATGTCCATTTTCATCTTCAAATGAGCTGATGATAAACACTGACATGAGTTTGCTTTTAGAGCTCATTGGTAGCCAGTCGAAATCTGTACTAAGCTAAAATAAGTCAATGGAATAGGCTTCTAAAAATCTAGTACAGGGCGGTGCCTGTGGCTCAGTGGGTAGGGTGCCAGCCCCATATACCGAGGGTGGCGGGTTCAAACCTGGCCCTGGCCAAACTGCAACAAAAAGTAGCTGGGTGTTGCGGCGGGCGCCTGTAGTCCCAGCTACTCGGGAGTCTGAGGCAAGAGAATCACTTCAGCTCAGGAGTTAGAGGTTGCTGTGAGCTGTGATGGCACTTTACCGAGAGCAACAACGTGAGACTCTGTCTCTAAAAAATAAATAAATAAATAAATAAATAAATAAATAAATAAAAATCTAGCACAGGCTTTAACCATTACAAGAAAAAGACAGGACAAAAAGAAAACCTTTTCTGAACTCACGTTAGGCTGATTTTCTGCAGAGTGCAGGTATTACACAATCAGAATGATTGAGCAATAAAATTTGTCCAAATTTTTTTTTTTTTTTTTTGCTGTGGCATTTGTTAGATGCGTTATAACTCTTCAGAAGTTCTCTTAATACATGCAGTTGATTTGGGGCACTTAACTAGCAGGATATGATAAAATCTGTTTCCTTTAGAGCAATTTCTCACTTCCTGCCATGATGTTTAAACTATGCTAAGGGTTAGGGGTGAATTTAACTGAATGTCCTTCCATTTTCCTCTAATTGCTCTCCTGAGAGAAGTTCTCAAGTGGCTGCTTTTCTTTACCTGACTGTGCCTTTAGGCCGCCCTGATACTTCAGAGTAAATGGTAGGGACTGGGAAGATGTTAGTCGCAAAGATGTCTCCTCTCAGGACGCTCTCTGGTGTCAAATAAATTACTCAACTTCCTCAGTTTTGTTATTTTGTGTTATGTAATTAATATAGCAATATCGTTATTATCTCAGACTTTCTCAGTTTTTTTAAAGAAATTGGTCATTATACAAGTACTTTTTAAAAGTAAAAAAAAAAAAACAACTAGTCAGATAGTCAAGTTTTCATAAAATTTATTTTGATGTCCTCAGACTCTCTTGTCTCTATGTTTGACAGGATCTTTAGTCTTTTCTGCCTTGGGAAGATTCTCTTTGCTAAATGAAATCAATGGAATTAATTTTTAACCATGTATTTGTAAGTGATGGAGTAGTATTTTACCAAGTGACCAATTATATCACTCATTTTGAGGATTTTAGTTATCAAGGGCATGAATGAGGTGATAAAAATGGAAATATTGAATACCTGAAACTTCGCCAGAATTACCTTGAAGTTTTGGGTGTACCAATTAAGCAGTTGGAATATGAAACTCTGGGCAGGCCTGTGGCTCAAAGGAGTAGGGCACTGGCCCCATATGCCGGAGGTGGTGGGTTCAAATGCAGCCCTGGCCAGAAAAGGCAAAGGAATATGAAACTCCATGTGGCAACAGCAGTTGCACCAGATCAGACTGTAAGGGGAAATAAAACCTTGCACAAGATTGCACATCATGATTTTAACCTCAGGAACAACCTTAAATTTCCTGATTATAGGAGGGAATAGATTACTTTAAATTAATGCCCCAAATATTACTTCTTCTTATGAAGGACAGAATAGTAAATTGAACAATCCCCATGATAGTTAAGTGAAGATAGTTTCTGCTTTGGATATTATTTCCCTCATACATTTAATCTTATTACTTGGAGCTATGATGATTTTTAACAGGTGTGAATTGAGATACTCTGTCTGAACATGCTGTTAAACCATCAAGTTATTGGATTTTACTCCTCGTGAGTCACTGAGGTTGAAACCAAGAATTTAAAACTGCAAGATTATCTTTCCAACCTCCCTCACAGGCATCCCTGGCAGTATCTCCAGAGGGAAGAAAGCAAGGGATGTGGAAGGATAGATCTGTGTGTACTTGGGCCTAGGCTTGGAAAGACACATCCCAGATATAAAGGATCACCGATGGCTTTGCGTGTGTGTATGTACGTGTGTGTAGAAACAGACAGCACTTTACATTTAATATACCTCATATTTTAAAATACGTATGTCTCATTAAGCAGAAATATTGTTAAACCAATTCGAGACGTTTTCTTTAAGATAGAGTTTAGCAAAGGGATATACATATTACAATTTCACCCCAGTGCTGTTAGGACAAAAAACCTTGCATACAATTATCCTTTTCCCAGGTTTTTTGATGTTGCATGGAAAAAACATAGGACTAGTATTTAGATAGTTCAAATAGGAAGAAATGTGAGGGTAGTAATTGCTCTAAAAGTGTTGAAATAAGTTTCTACCAAGAAATAGAAAAGGAAACTGAGCTTTTGGGGGGAGAACTATCACCCACATTGATCATTTATCATTTTACAGTTTAAAATCTGAATCTCTCCTGCAGATTGTCATAACTATTTTACCTTAAGATGCAAACATTATGCTTTTTTCTCTAGCCATTCCTTTTGTCCAGGCCTCATTAATCCTTCATAGACTCTGTAGCAGCCGACTGACCGGGCTCTAACCTTCCATCTTGCCTATCTCCCAGCCATTCTCCATAACATAGCATGAATGACGTTTCTGAAATGTATGTAAACCAAATCATTCTGCTTTCTATAGAAAAACCCATTCATGTTTTTCCAAAGCTTCCAGCTTCTGCCAATGTTTCTTGCTCCAACAAATTTCTTTCGGCATTCTGAATATGTTGAACTTTTCTCCATTTTGTTCTCTTTTAGCTTTTCTGCCAGCTTAACCTTGACTCATTTCAAGACAGGCATGGATCAACCCAGGTTCCTTCTAAGAAGTATTCTTAGCCCTGTGTTTTCTTGGAACAGAGCACAGTGGGTCTAAGTTCCTGAGGCAGGGATGCTATTTCAATGTTTTTATACCCTCAGAGCTTTGCATGTGGGTAGTATGTAAATCCCCAACTATGAAGTGATTCACCAGCTGCTGTCTTCAACCTATGTGCTTACTTGTAATACTTGTCTGATCGCTAAAATTTAGAACTGAATATGCCAGGAAGGAGCTCAGTTTCTGAGTGGAGGCCATAGGCTTCTTTTTAGGGGTCTTTTGAGAAAATCTTAAGTCCTGCAGTTTGTCATGCTCCTATATGTAATCCTGAAAGTAAGGGTGAGGCTACTTTATAGCTGTGCCCTGTGTATGTGGGGGACAGGGGTGGGTGTTGAGGTGTGGTACATTCATTTTGTAAAAGCATCTACTCCTTTTCTTTCTAGACACTTCTTTAAAAATGGCAATGGTATCAGAATTCCTCAAGCAGGCCTGGTTTATTGAAAACGAAGAACAGCAGTACATTGTAAGTAAAGTGATAATACAACAATTACAATATTAAAATAGAAATTAATATGAATGAATGGACATGAATCCTCTCTTATCCTTAGAATACTGTGAAATCATCCAAAGGTGGTCCTGGGTCGGCGGTGAGCCCCTACCCTTCCTTCAATCCATCTGCAGATGTTGCTGCCATCCACCAAGCCCTGACGGTTAAAGGTAATTTTGTTACCCCTCCAGACCCCTCCAGAATGGCTGTGTGAGTGGTAATAGAAAACAGACAAGATCTCAGAATTAAAAGAGAAGGTAAAACAAACAGATGAGAACAATAGAAAGGGCCTATTTCGTTTTGAAGGTAAAAATACTTCTCGGTCAAATGAAAATATCCTTCCTGTCTCAGGACTCAGAAAATTTGGATAAATAAGTAGCATCTCTGATGCTACCGAGATTCTTACCAGCTCATTTCTAGCAGGAATTCAATATCACTGCTCACATTGGGAGTTTGAATTAGGATCCCACTGTAATACTGAAGGCTGGGGAAACATTAATTGCCTCTTCGTTTCTCATTCAAATAAATAAGTAAAATGTCATCCTAAGTGTTTCTTTGATATGTGGTGTCACATCTATATCCTAGGCTGAAATATTTCTCTTTCTTAGTTTATTAGGAAGGTCATTTGAAGCATCTTAATGGTGAATCATTTCATGTCAGTTGATGAAGACTGGTGTCTCTTTGTCTCTAGGTGTCGATGAAGGGACCATCATTGACATCTTAACCAAGAGAACCAATGCTCAGCGTCAGCAGATCAAAGCGGCGTATCTCCAGGAGAAGGGAAAGGTAGCTTAGAGTGCTAAATTTAAGTATTTAATTTCTGTCATGTTTATGCTTAAACATGGCTTCTGAAGCACCGTTATCTAATTTTGTCAGTTTCTAACCACTGTTTTCCCCTTACAAGTGAGACTGGGATTGAAGTATTTATCAACTTTGCTGTAATTGATTCAGTTTTATCAAACTTACTAATTTCATACACTGGTCATCTTGGCAAAGTTCTTTGTAGATTTGGGATTCTGGAAACAAATCTTTGATTTGACCATAACAAATATGGTCAAGATTGGAATTGGCAATAAAGAATTTGTCCTGATTGAAATGTATCTTTTGGTAAAATTTAAATCGAAAATAAGTTTTTAATGTCTGCTTATGAAGTTTACATATAATTCTACTCTAAAAATAAGTGCTATATCTTTTATACAAAATATGGGTAGATTTTGAAAGCAGTGCAATTCGAAAACTGAGTTATAACAATGATTACATTGCTTATTTGTTAAGGGCAAAACTCAAAGACTGGAAACATTATTAATATATTTTTGTAAAAGCAATTTTGCTACTGCTTTCTATTAACACATTTACCCTGGTGTTTTGATTTTTGTTTTTTTCTCTTCCATGTAAAAGATTAAAAACCCTATCTTTTAAGAAGTTATCAATGAATCCCATCAATTTTATTCTATTCCCTCTAGATTTAAAAAGATTAAGATAATACCTTTAAGTGTTTGTTACACTTTTGTACGTAAATGCACAAAGCTCTAAAAGATGGCAGGTTCAGGGATCAGCAATAAAATGACCTAAGAATCATTTAATACCACATTGTATAACCTAGCACATTACTCATTAGATAACCTGATTCTACTGTTTTTTTGTACAGCCCCTGGATGAAATGCTGAAGAAGGCCCTTACAGGCCACCTGGAGGAAGTTGCCTTAGCACTGCTAAAAACCCCAGCACAGTTTGATGCTGATGAACTCCGTGCTGCCATGAAGGTAATTCACCAACTTTAACCAAAACTCCTTTCCTCAAGACAATTTTTAGGGCAAGTTGCTTCTGCCTACTATATAGGCGAAAAGCCCACAAGTCTGTGCCTCAATCAGGCTTAGAGTGAGATAGTGAAAAATCGTAACTAACACAATTTAGGAGAGAGAGACTGGAGCAGAACTCCAAAACAGACCAAAAAAAGACCAGAGAATGTTGGAATTAAAACTCCCATGATCTTAGCTGGGTCATGAGGCCCGGAATCTGCACACAAGCTCTGAGTATGCTTTAGGAATTTCCATCTTTTGTTGGTTAAAGATTAAGTATTTTTAAAATCTAGTCCAGTACCTGTCAATCAATGAAAATTGAAAGAATGGATGAACTAATAATTCAATGAATGAATTAACACAAGTGTGAAAACTAACATCTTCCTTATCATGTATGAATTGTACATCTCCATTTTTGTACCTTTACCCCAAATTGGCTATAATCCTATTTCATTTTAGGGTAGTATAATAGAGTTTATTGTGATTATTAAATAATATAGGTAAAATCTAGTAAATGGCAGATTCAAACAAATTTGGGAACACAAAAACTAGTTGATGCTCTCAAGTGAAGATTTTTCTTCATTTCTTCATTCTTCTGTTTTAATTAAGGGCCTTGGAACTGATGAAGACACTCTGATTGAAATACTGACATCAAGAAGTAACAAAGAAATCAGAGAAATTAACAGAGTCTACAGAGACGGTAAGTCATAACATTTAAGAGTACAAGTGCCTTAGTTGGAAAGGAAATTTGATATACTTTTTAAAAATTGAATGTGGATGTTAATTATGGGGGCTTTGGAAAATCTACATATTAAAGTATTTCTTTATTGTTTGGCACATGTGTACGGAATGCACACAATGTTACTAGGAGATGTTCAAATTGCTAAGGCATTAACAAGGGAGATGATGTCCCTGCCTACATCAAGCTTGCACTTTAATAGAAAATGTTCTTCCAGGACAAATAGCCACATATTAATATAATGGAAGAGAGAATAGAATCTAAAAAAAATTTCTGAAAACATATTCTATTATTCTAAAATTTATTTCATAAAATGTTTCATCGTTGTTTATTTTGAAAAGAATATGTAACAACAACAAAAAATCTTCCAAACAAAATAGTCCTCATTTGTCTTTGATAATGATAAAAAAAATAGGTGTTTGTAATTCTCTGCTGGAAAACTTCACTTCATCATTTCGAGCATAAATGACTCACTATTTGTCTCTAGTTAGATCCATGAGGATGAAAGACCAGACATGGCTCATTTGATCTACTCAGTGAAGCATCTCATTTAGATAAGGTGCTCAGCACTGACGAGGGTGACCACAAGTCTTTTACCACGTTTTCTTCTCTAATATCCTTGAACAACACTGGCTTTCTTGCTTTTCCAACCCACTGTCTGGCACCATAGAGGATCTTTCTGCTTGATTTTCACACCAAGCATGGGGAATAGAACTCCACTTGAATTCTGTTTTCAGAATAACTTAATAAGGGAATCAACATAAGGAAGCTTTTAACTTCACTCCCTGAAATTCTGATTTCACTTTAAGTGTTTATCTTAAGAGGATCTTTCTGCCTGATTTTCATAAAGAATGGGGACTAGAACATCGCTTGAATACTGTTTTCAGAATAACTTAATAAGGGAATCAAAATAAGGAAGCTTTTAACTTCATTTCCTGAAATTCTTATTTCACTTCCAATGTTTATATTAAGATCATATTATATATATGTATATATATATATATATATATATACTCACATATATATCAGTGACAACAATTTAAAGAGGCATTATTATTAGTTGATAAAACATACTTTACAAAAGTAAATGTTCATATTTCTTCATTATATCAAGATATACTCTAGTGATAGCTTATTAAATTCCCCTCTTTAAAGTTTTCTTAATCCACTTGTGTTGTTACCAAAGAATCCCTGAGGCTGGGGAATATAGAAAGAAGAGAGGTTTATTTGGCTTATGGTTCTGCAGCAGTTCTGTTCCCAAAGCATGGCACTGGCATCTGCTTCTGATGAGGGACTCAGGCTGCTTTCACTCATGGCAACAAGCACTCAGGAACAGGTGTGTGCAGAGGGTACATGGGAAAGAGGAAAGAACAGAGAAAGGGCAGAGGAGTTGCCAGGCTCTTTTCAACAACCACTTTTCTAGGGGACTAAGATTGAGAATGGCACCGAGCCTTTCATGCAGTGTCCTCTCCCATGATTCAAACACCTCCCACCGGGGCCTACCGCCCATAGTGGGGATCAAACTTCAACATAAACCTTGGCTAGGGCAAACAAACCATATCCAAACCACGGCATTACTTAATTATAAATTCCTTTTTTTTTCTGTTATAGCATTATTTTATATAGCTAAGTAAAGGTGTTTAGACTCACACACACGTAACACTGAACTGCATTACATATAAGACATTTATAGTTATTAAGGTAAATAAATAGTGTTCAAGCATGTACCTCTGTTTTATTCTTTTAAACAATTATTTCATTCATTCTATTGCTTAAATTCTGTTATGCTGTATTTTAGAATTAATTATTTAATAATGTAGTAAGTATCTATGGTATTTATTCTTACTAGCAAAGATTTGTGACTGCATGTTTCAATCACAGTATCATCTAAATTTCTCTCATCATCCTATACAAAATAAATTTAATGATGCAAAAAATCACCTCTTCTAGTTTCTTCATTCTTTTATTAAAAAAAGATAATATTTTTGAAGGTCTTCCATAAGTTTTTGAATATTGCGGCATTGTAAATTATAAGCCAATATAGAGATGTCAGATATTATTATTGTCATCATTGTTTATTACTGGTTTAGTGAAAAATCTATTCTTTTTTTTCATAGAACTGAAAAGAGATCTGGCCAAAGATATAACCTCAGACACATCTGGAGATTTCCGGAATGCTTTGCTTTCTCTTGCTAAGGTATGACTCAAAGACTTCAGGAAATAACTCTTCTTTAATGCCTTTGTTTTGTGTTGCTATACAGGAATACTTATGGTTGGAAAATTTATAAAAATAACAGATTTATTTGGCTCATGACTCTGATGGGTGGAATGTTCAAGTTTGGGCGTTCACGTCTGGTGAGGGCCATGGGCTGCTTCCACTCACAGTGGAAGGTGAGGGGAAGTTAGCTAAGTGCAGAGATCATAAAGCATGAGAAAAAACAAGAGAGGGAGGACATTAATCTATTCATGAAGAATCCACTCCACAACCCAAACACCTCTCATTAGATCCCACTTCCAATACTGGGATCCAATTTCAATATGGATTTCAACAAACATCCAAATATTGCCCATAAAATCTGGTTTGACTTCTTCCGAGAAATGAGTAATTGACTCTCTTTTTGTCCAAGAATGATATGGATCTGATTTTAAGGGAATTCAGTAAATTATGTGATTACTTCTGAGAGAAGAGCTTACAACAGATGGGATTTCTTTCAGGGTGACCGAAGTGAGGATTTTGGTGTGAATGATGACTTGGCTGATACGGATGCCAGGGTAAGCAAGTGCTGACAAAATATTACTGCCGTCAATCTTTCTACCTTAGGTGGCATTACCACTTAATACCCTCCGTGTGAAAGCACATCTAGAATTCTCCCAGTGTCTTTAGTGGCTCCTTAATGTTCATTCCCTGGATGAGGCACACCTTTCTGTAGCCCAAGAGATAAAAATGTAGTCTTTAAGTTTTCAATTGATCTCATTAATCATAAAACCAGGAAGGATTAAAAGAGAACAATGAGAATTTGATTTGTCACTTCCAAGAATTGTTTTGTTGAAAAAAATCTGAATTTTCATTTTTCCAGGTGTAAGAAAGAGAAAAGTAATTTTTTTATTAAGTGTATTGGAAAGTGTAAACACATCCAACATTCTATTAGCAGTGAATATTAGAATTGTTTATGGATGTTGATTTATATTATAGAAATATCATTGCTATACTATAATGGTATTATAGTAATATAAGATAAATTATAATAACATGTTTGAATACATTGTTTAATATACTTTCAGTGAGATTGCTGGTTATTGGCATATTGGTATTACATTGTCAACATTAGAAAAATCATGCCATTTTAAGGCCTGGAATTTCTATTGAAACAATGCACACAACTATTATTTGCATTATGCCCTACTCATCAAGCAGTATTCTCTAGATCAGTGGTTCTCAACCTTCCTAATGCTGCAGCCCTTTAATACAGTTCCCATGGCTCACAACTCACAGGTTGAGAACCACTGCTCTAGATAAATTCATCACAATGATTCAGTAAGGATCAAACTTATTCATTCACTCCCACCCATTTCATTATATCACTGTATTAGCATTCACATAAAATGTTTGTGAATAAATGCATACACATCAGATTAGTTTGCTTGAGAAGTCCAAAATAACATTTTGTATACATCAGAAGATTTAGATGATTTTAACAGAAATACTAAAAAACAAAAATTAGCATTTGAATAATTGCTCATACTAAAAAATTATTTTTATTTACTTGGGGCATTCTGAATTTGCTTTCCATTTTAAACCTATCAGGGCTCTGAGATATATTTTTATGAAGGCCACAAAGATTGGTTTGAATCAGGAGGAAGATGGTAACTAACATTTCAAAGTTAACAAAGCATGCTTGCAACAATAGGGTAGGGATTACCCTCTTCATTTACAAAAGAAGAAAATCTGCAATTTAGGAAGGTTAAATTATTTGTCTAAGATTACACAGTTTTGAAGTTGCAGAGTCACGTGCTTGCTTTGGCAGCACATATACTGAAGTTGCAGAGTCAGAATTTGGGTCCAAAAATTCTAACATCAAAATGCAAGATCTAGGTTAAATTATTGATTTATAAGTCCCATTTGTTGATAATTAAAGAGTAAAGAAATCTATTTTAGAGATATCCTTGGAGTTATCTTTATGTATAGCATCATCTTAAAGCGATTTAGTTCTGTAAACATTATTCTCCAAACATATATTCAATCTCTAGTGTTTATAAGGCACCTCAAGAGATACCTTGGAAGATACTTGACAATCAAAATAAGGTCCCCATCTTTAAAGAACTTGCTATCTTATTGCTTATTCTGATTGTATTGGACACAATAGAGCTACTTAGAAAGTCTTTGACAAGGTCTAACATTCTTTTACAGATATCATCTCAGCAGATAGTCAAGTGTTTGTTTTTGTGTTTATTGACAGGCCTTGTATGAAGCAGGAGAAAAGAGAAGGGGGACAGATGCCAACGTGTTCACTACCATTCTTACCACCAGGAGCTATCCCCATCTTCGCAGAGGTAACAAAAAGAATTTATTTTTTTCTGGAATTAGTTTTCGGGAGATGCAACTGACTTTTTTGAGGACAAATAAGAGAAAGAGAGAAGTTTTTATCAGTGTCATTCGCATATCAAATGGGTCTAGTGTTCCCGGCTCGTTAATGGTATCGGTCCATTGGTCTAACTGTGTACAGCCCCAATTTTATAGTATTTGAAACATATTTTGTGACTATTGCATGTGGAACATTGTGACTATTTGTATTCTTCGAAAGATATGAAATAGATGTAAAAAAAGATACGTAGAACAGAACAAATGAAATTACAATGAAGAAAACAAACATACAAACCAAACCTCATAGCTAAATAAAGAAAAGAGTATGTAGATACCCCAGAACAAAAACACAAAAACAAAATAAAACAAATCTGAAGAGTGTTCTCCTTTGACCACGATATGTAGGCCTTAGGCTCTTAAAAGCCACGGCAAAGCAAAAGTCCTGATGATTCCCTGAAGTTCCTTATTATACGGATTTCTAATGCTAAACTTAAGACAAATTTATTGCCCAGATCTTTATATAAGGGAAGATCCATCACACTGAGCACTGTTGTGACTGTCAATCACGTGCTGTTTCTAATAACTCTTAACACTTCTAAACATTTTCCCAAAATATATGGGAACACCAACATGGCCACATGAGTTACATTCCTAGGAGAAGAGGAAGTATCCATATTATGCTTAGTTGTGTAAACAGCTTTAAAAACTATAGCCGAAGTTGTTATCCCAAAGAATTCTTTGAGTCAGTTGCCCAGATTTTGCTAAAGCTTGTTAAAGAATAGAATGTTTTGTCTATCTCTCATTTTAAATTTAATATTCAGTGTTTCAGAAATATACCAAGTACAGTAAGCATGACATGAACAAAGTTCTGGACCTGGAGATGAAAGGGGACATTGAGAAATGCCTCACAGCCATTGGTACGTAGTCCTGACGCTGGAAGTGTTTTCTTACTAGAAATTGTATTAAGAATGTCCCATACTTATGCATATATATATAGATAGATAGATTTAGATAAAAAAGAAAACATTGGAGATGGGGCATGCATGATTCAGATAGAAGCAACATGTAAGGTTGGCAAAGAAGTTTGATAACCTTCTGCACAACAATAGATACTATTCTTCTTTTCAAAAATATAGAGGAAGAATATAGTTATTGAGCAACTACGTAAGCCAAGCTATGCATAATACCGCAGAGGCAATTGAGAACTGTAATTAAGAGCATGGGATTCGAAATTAAATACATGCAGTGATTTGCCACTTGTTAATTTTATGACCTTGGGTAAGTCTGAGAGAGTCTGATTGAGTAGGTCCAGGTTGACTTCTGAAATCCTACACTTTTTAAAGGTCTCCCTGGTCATGTAGATGACCATCAATGTTGGGGAATTTACATTCTTAAACGGTGTTTCTCAAATATTGCCATGCACACAAATCCCCTGGGAATCATGTTAAATGCGGATTCTGATTTGGGAGGTCTGAGGTGGCACCTGAGTTCTGTACTTCTTAAAGTGTCCCAGTTGATACTACTTTGAGTAATGAGAGTAAGAGCCGTACAACTTAATGAGTGTTGTAATTTAATGTGGATGCTGCTTTATACGTCAGCCTGTCCTACCCCAGGGTGGTTTTTATTTTTTAATGTTCTTACTATAACATGAAGAAAGTATTTAATTGTATAGGCTTCCACACCTACTGGCATTCCCATTCCCGGGGCAATATATTTAGGATAGCGCTAACTATTGGAGTTGTGGCTGGGGGTAGATTTAGAAGGTAACAGTAAATGGGTGGCTGTTGTGAGGGGAATGAGCATCCAAAAACCATCATAGAGAGAGGCACAAATATCTTCTCATAATCTAAATGTTCCACATTAGGTGGGGAAAGATGAGGAATAGTGATAGGAGATAGAATACTGTTGGGGAAACTTCGTACTTCCTGTTTCTTTCATATGAATCTTTCTTCTTCCGTGGTGAAAATGTCAACTAAAATTTGCCTGCCTTACAGTGAAGTGTGCTACCAGCAAACCAGCTTTCTTTGCGGAGAAGCTTCATCATGCCATGAAGGTACATATTATTCTACTTACATGCATTGCTGAGAAGAAGAGTTATTTGTAGAGAAAACAGAAAATATCATATTGACTAAAGATTGCTCATTTACTGTCTTCCCATTAAAGAGCATCAGTGTTCTATTTGATGCAAGAGATCATATCCTATGTTATTAGCATAAAATTCTGCTAGATTGGGTGCTTTTTATTTTATAGGTGAGATTATAAATTGAGCCTTTGTGTGATGTATGGCTTGTGATTTGCTTAAAACCAGAGTCACTGTAGGAAGGGTGACATATTATCTTTTAATGTGTGATTTTACTAGCTTACTTCCACCATGATTGTGTTTTATAATCTTCCACTTCCTGGGTTTCATTTGTCTTTATTATTATTCTATCTTTTATGCTGTGGATTAATAGTTGAATCTTTTAAAACATCATTCTATGACTGAGGAAATAGACATTATTATTAAGATGTATTTGAGATAGAGCTTCAACTATTTCACTTTAACTTTACTTTTAACATGATTGGTATTATATAGGTATTATATAGGGTAACACTTCTATATTTTGATCCCCCAAATGAATAGTTATACAGTTATTTTGTTTTTCCTTTGTACTCCAAAACAAAGGAGTTTCTGCAGAAAGAGAGCTCTAACTATTCAAATAATATTTTGGGGCCTCTAAGAAACAACATCCATGCTGGGATCTGCTGTGTAGTGCTTAGTATGATTGCTGCCTGACATCTGCTGTTATCCAGCCTTGTATTTAGTTGGTTAATGATGGCACTATGGAAGAGCAAAGAGGGGGATGTGCTCCAGACTTTGGAAATCAATGTAACCTTGCTAAAGGCTAAAATAAGAACTGAAGTTTCACTAGAAATGAACCAAGAGAGGGTGACAGTGGAAGAGATGGGGTGTACAGCGATGGTGGGCCAAGAGGATGAAGCAACAGGTACATAGGCTTGAAGGCAACCAGGTTAACAGGACTCTTGCAAGGCAAGGAGAATAATTAGACTGATGGAGTACAGTGGAAGAAATTATAAAATTAGGGAGGGTATTGTGAGCCTTGATAAAATGATTCGTTTTTATCCTAGGAGTAACAGAAGACTTTTAAAATGTTTTAAATAGATGAATTAGAGATCAGATTTTCAATTTGGAAGCTCACTTTGGCATTATTGGATAGTCAGAGGAAAGACTGGCTGTCAGGGGACCAAGTAGGAAGTAGTAAAAGCTCTCTGTACCGACTGCTAAGATAGCAGCTTTTTTCTTGTCATTTTATGACGACTTACGTCATGCATGTGTGTTATTGTGGAGGTGGTTTCTCTACGGAAATTATGAAAGACTAAAAAGGGATTCACTTTAAAATTTAAAGAATAATATTCTTTAATGAGAGTATTTTCTGAAGATGAGACACTATCATTTGTTTTGGCCAGGGTGTTGGAACTCGTCATAAGGAATTGATAAGGGTTATGGTTTCCCGTTCTGAAATTGACATGAATGATATCAAAGCATTCTATCAGAAGATGTATGGCGTCTCTCTTTGCCAAGCCATCATGGTACGTTGTGATTTTCATAATGCCATCCCCATAAATGAAGGTTCTATTTGTAATATCTTCAAAGAGAAAAGATAATTTATAATACCTGTACATTTTATGTGTAAGATTAATTCAATATTTTAGGACATATACTCCATAAGTAAATCAAACTTCCACTGGTAAAATCTTCTAGTTTATTCTTTTATTTTACTACTAAGTACATTTTTCAACCAAGGTCATGGAAATGTTTCATTTTCCTTGCATAAATTTATGAATCAAAGCGTTTTTGGGTTTCTACTAGTGTGGATACATACAAAGCATTATGGTTTCTTTTGTAATAGATATTGCTCAGAAGAGTAGAAATATTCAAAATATTTATCTTAATTTTATCATATATAAATTGTTTAAAATTACATTCATCTCATCAAAATGTTGAAAATGACACAAAGAAAAGTCAAATGTTTTGAACATATTAAAAGATAGATCACTATTTGAATTTAATTCATTATTCATGTTGGATATCTTACCAAAAGTGAGAAAGCCACAAACCTATTATTTCTTTCCTTCTAAAAAGTGAATCAGGCATTTCCTCCTGTATGATATAAGAGTATATTATACTTATTTAATTCTGCCTACTGCTTTATTTTTAAAAAATAATGACACTAATATAAAACATAATTAATTTTAAAAAATTTCTAATCTGACTCTAAAAAGCTACTGAATTTTATATGGCAATCAAGAAATATTCAGTTACGTGCTCTCCATATTGTTTAATTAAATAAATAACATGTTTATCAAAGATTATACAGAACTCATGCATGGTAATGTATGAGCTCCTCTACAGCTAATTCTATAAATAGAATAATTTTTCTGAATTTAAAAATACTTTATATTGATTATGATTTTGGATAAATATTAAGTGTGCTCTATTTTTCAATCAACAGGATGAAACCAAGGGAGATTATGAAAAAATCTTGGTGTCTCTTTGTGGAGGAAACTAAAC
>CAUYRH010054955.1:0-20213 GCA_963574655.1 Perodicticus potto | reverse complement strand
TCCATATAAAATGAAGTACTATTTTTTCAAGTTCTTTAAAATATGACAATGGTGCTTTAATAGGGATTGTATTAAATCTGTAAATTGCTTTTGGTAGTATAGATTCAACAATGTTGATTCTTCTCAGCCATGAGCATGGTATATTTTTCCATTTGTTAACATCTTCAGCTATTTCTTTTCTCAGAGTTTCATGGTTCTCCTTATAGAGGTCTTTCACATCCTTTGTTAGGTAAATTCCCAAATATTTCATCTTCTTTGGCACTACTGTAAAAGGAATAGAATCCTTGATTGTTTTTTCAGCTTGACTATTGTTGGCATATATAAGAGCTCCTAACTTGTAAGTATTGATTTTGTATCCTGAGATGCTACTATATTCCTTGATCACTTCTAAGAGTTTTGAAGTTGAGTCCCTGGGATTTTCCAGGTACAGGATCATATCATCAGCGAAGAGTGAGAGTTTGATCTCCTGTGACCCTATTTGGATACCCTTGATCACTTTCTCTTGCCTGATTGTGATGACTATGACTTCCACTACTATATTAAGAAATGAGTATAATTGTGATGGATGTGTTAGTTCAATGTAAGCATTTCACATTGTATATTGAAGCACTACCCTGAACTCCATAAATGCATCAATGTACAAAGTTATGATTTAATAAAAAACAATTTAAAAAAAGAACCAGATCAATGATCATACTACTGAAAGTAATCTATAGATTCAATGTAATTTTTACAAAATGCCAAAATCACTTTTCACAGAATTATATAAAACAATCCTAAAATTCGTATGGAAACAAAAAAGAGCCCAAATAGCCAAAGCAACCCCAACCAAAAACAACAAAGCTGTAGGTATCACATTACCTGACTTCAAATTAATTAAATATATTATAAGGTATAGTAACCAGAACAACATGGTACTAGTATAAAAACAGGCACATATGGCTGGGCACAGTGGCTCATGCCTATAATCCAAGTACTCCTGCTTAAGGCCAGGAGTTTTAAACCAATCATTAGACATTGTCTCCACAAAAAAATACAAAAATTAACCAGGTTTGGCATCACATGCTATATTCCCAGCTACATGGTAGTCTGAGGCAGAGGATCACTTGAGCCCAGGAGTCTGAGGTTGCAGTGAACTATGATAATGCCACTGTATTTTAGCCCAGGAACAGAACAAGACCCTATCTCAAAAACAAAAAACAAAAACAGGCAAATAGATCAAAGAAACAGAAAATATAACCTAGATATGAAGTCACTTACCTACAAGCAACTGAACTTCAACAAAACAGATAAAAACATATGAAGGGCCAAGGGCAATCTATTCAATACATAATGCTGGGAAAATTGGATAGTTATAATGCAGAAAAATGAAACTAAATTCCTATCCCTCCCCATATATAAAAATTAACTCAATATGGATTAATGACTTAAATGTAAGATCTGAAACCATAAAAAATCTAGAAGAAATCCTAGGGAAAACTCTGTTGAACATTGCCATAGGCAAAGGAGTTAAAATCTATAAGGAAAAAGTAACAAAAACAAAAGTAAACAAACTAGACTTAATTAAACTAAAAGCTCCACAGCAAGAAATAATCAGTAGCATAAATAGATAACCTACAGAATAGGAGAAAATATTCCCAAACTGTGAATCCAGCAAAGGACTTATATCTAGAATCTACAAGGAAGAGAAAAAACGAATAAACCACTTAAAAGTGGACAAAGACCATAAATGGACATTTTTGAAAGAAAACATAAATAAATGGGCAACAAACATATGAAAAAATGCTCAACATTACCAGTCATCAGAGAAATCCAAATTAAAATCACAAGGAGATACAATCTTACTCTAGTTAGAATGCCCATTACTAAAAAGTAAAAAAATAATAAACGTCAATGAGGATACAAAGAAATGGAATGTTTATGCTCTGCTGGTGGGAATGTAAATTACTACACCCTCTATGAAAACCAGTATGGACACTTCTCAAGGAAATAAAATAGATTTGCCATTTGGTCCAGCAATTCCACTACTGGGTATCTACCCAAATGGAAAAGAAATCCTTATATCAAAAAGATAACTACACTCGTATGGTCATTGCAGAATTATTCACAATAACAAATATATAGAAAGAGTGTCCATCAAGTGATGACTGGATAAAGAAAATGTGACATACATACACACACACCATGGAATACTACTCAGCCATAAAAAAGAATGAAATCATGTCTTTTGTATTGACATGGATGAAAGTAGAGGCCATTATCTCAAGTGAAATGACTCAGAAACAGAAAGTCAAATACCACATGTTCTCACTGGTAAGTAGAAACTGAATAATGAGTACACATGGACATAGAGTATAGAATAATAAACACTGGAGACTTTGTAGGATGGGAGGGTAGGAGGGTGGGAGAGGGGTATAGAATGAGAAATTATCTAATGGATATTATGTATACTAATTAGGTTAACAAAAAACCCATATTTCACCACTTAAGTTATGTATCTTCTTAAGTGCACTTAAGTTATTAATTCTTCAAGCGCACCCCACAATCAATTAAAAAAATTCAAACCCGGAGACAACCCCAACATCCGTTCTATAGTATAAGGGAAAAATATTTTGTTCTGTTCCTTCAGTGGAAGTCTGGGCAACAGTGAAAAATGAATGAATTGAAGCTGTGCAGGAAAAAAATGAAAAAATCTTTGTAAATGCATGCTAACCAAAAGGAAAAAGAAGAATACAAAAATAATAAAGTAGAATAATTTCATAAGTATTGCATGTGGTAACATTAAATGGGATTTATTTTTATTAATTAAGGATAACCTAAATAAACTGTGATTGGACAAGAATTAAAATAAACAACACAGACTATAAATTAATCACTTTTGACCAAGATTTATTATCACTTTCACTATCAGGATCCATATTTACCTTAAAATATTTTCTTTTAAAACATATTTGACATATTCACTTAAATATCTTAAAAATCTATTAATATGCTTCTTTGAGTTTCCTTCCATTGCTTTCATAAAAAATTTGGTTAAATATTCACTTATGTTTTTCTATCTCATTATAGGTTTAAATTTTTACATTTAAATTTCATTATCCAGTGTGCATTCTGGATGTCAAAAAAAATTCGTTAAATCTGAAATTAATTTTGGTACATAAGGTGGTGACGTATTGATAAAGATTTAATGACTCTTTCTCTGGAAAAAGTAAAGCCTTGGTTTGTAACATTTACCAATTTCCATATAGTAAATACTACCATATGGTCAATATCAAGCTACCAGCACAATCTCACAAATGGAAAGGGAGCTTTGCACATAATTGGCTCTATTTCTTGTGTCCTATTGGATAAAAATTATTGACTGTGCTGAAGTTACACTGTTATGGAACATAATGATCCTAGTAGGAGAGGTAAACATAAACTGAAATATAAAAGACTCATGACACAGCAAATGCCAAAAACTCTTATTATACCACAATGTAAATAAAAATTATTTTGGTCACATAATAAATAATCATATTACAGAAAATAAAGTAACAGCAGAATAAATAAAGTTATAACAATCTTCCTAAATAAAAAAGTAGAACATAAAAGTAGAACACACAGTGTAACAAATTATTAGTAACAGTAATAAAACACTGTCATTTGAAGAGAGCACAGGTATTTAGTCAAAAATTGTAGGAAGAAGTATAATAGGATAAAAGTGTGTTACAAGTTAATAAATAAAAATGTCATGTTATTTTAAAAATGGATTTATATAGCTATAATCTATATAATTTTAAACTGTGATCTCAATGAATCTCAATGAACATAACAAAGTACCCCATTAAACAAAAATATTGAAGACACTTATATTAATGTAAATATCTATAACAGTATTTTACATCCTGAAACAATGTTATTAGATTGTTATTAAATATTTATTCTTAGGATTTCAGTTATTTTAAAATTCTTTGTAGATGCTACTATATTGTGTTAAGTGCTTTTAAAAAAATATTTAGGATATTTGTATTCAAATAGCCACATACTCAAAATATACACTAAGATAACATGTCAAAAACTTACATTTTAGAATGGATATATGTAGTAAGTAATTCTATTGTTCTTCCTATTTTATGTCATTATGCTATTTACGTTCTTTAACAGTAACTTTGAATTATGAACCTTCATTCCTGGAAATAGCATTTTTACATGTAACTGTGTGTCTGAGTATATGCTCCTCTTTATTGTATCTACCTATATATGTACATATAAAGCTTTTCATTTTTAAAGAACATCTTGAATGACATGTTTTAATTACAGGTTTAACTGATCTAATTTTATTGTGACTTTTTCTATTCCAAAGGTGTTATTTGAGATAATTCTGCAAAGTACACTGTTATTAAACAGATACCAAAGTAGTTTTCTGAAAGTTACCTATATTGCTATATCAATTTTAAAGTCAGTGATAGTCTCATGATTTTCCTATTGTTAATGTCTAATAAATGTTCTTAGAAAATGGCATTGGAGGGAAGTAATCAGTACTCCCACCAAATAAATACAAGACATAATTCAGCAGTACAAGATTTTATTGCCAGATTTAGAACAAGACATTTTAATGACTTTATTAATCAAAAGATGATACTATTTGCAAAAATTAAGAAAGGCATAACTAACATGAATACAAAATAAAACACTAAATGACATTAAACTTTTCAAACTTTAGCTGTTTCCTCACAGATATTGTGAAATACCTAATATGCCACATTTTAAAATGAGATAATGGGATGGGTGTTGCTCTCAGAGCTATAGTTCCTTTGTCTGTTTAAAATTAAAATTTCTGTACATCAGTAAAAACTCACAATTATAAAAACAGTTTTCATATCAGAATAAGAAGTTAGGTGTCAAGATATTAAATAATTTTTCTTGCAGGGATTTTAAAAATAAAAACATTGAAAATATATCCTAGACATAAATGTATGTTTATGTATATTATAGGTATTTAAAAATATATACATAAACTATATATATAAGCCATATGCAAACTATGATGGTGAAAATTGTTGAAAGAGATCTGATGAGGGGAAATGGAAATTATTTACATATTGTAATATTTACCAATTAGAGACTATAATGGTCATGGATTAATGAGTACTTGTTACCTAAATACAAGTACATAGATAATTAGAGCAAAGCCATTCTCCCCCTCGCTCTATTTTTTCTGTGGCAATTTGTTGCTTTCTCCAATATTTATTATTATTTGATGTTCTCCATTACAGAAGAGGCTTCAACTATGAAGAAGAGATAGTTGTTTATACTGTATAATGAAAGTACCCATACCCACTCCATCAAGGCACATTTCTTTTTCTAGCTTGCAATATATCCAGAAGAGGTAATATATCACATTAAGATGTTACTGTGCTTTTTCTTTCAGCTTCCTACCCTCAGATCCTATTTAAAACTGAGATATCTCCTCATGACACAGCAAATGCCAAAAACTTGACATTCAATCTTGACATTCAATGCTCTGCAATAAATCTTATCATATTCTCACAAATTTTGCATTTAATTTTCTCATTTCCATTTATTACAAACCTACTTATTTCAGGCTTAGCTAAAATGCTTATCATAATTTGTACTATTTCACAGCTTAAATTACTACAGCACTCCACATACACTTGTAATTTTAATTTTTATTACCTCCTCCCTACAACATGATAAAATTATACAAAGATTATGTTTGGTATGATCATGTAGTGAGATATAAATTATGTTTTATTATGCCTGTATTTTTTTCTTTTACATTTTAAAAGAGATCAAGACTTATGTGTGTCTGTGAATTAGGGAGATTTATGTTTCAAGATTAAAAAGCAAAGTGACAATTTACTTTCTAAACTCTTAGGTTGATTAAGGAGATCATGTAGGCTAGAAGGGAGAGAGAGAAGAATAAGATTATTCTAATGGTATACAGAGGGGCCAAAAAGAGGAGCCAGGTACTGCTAAAGGTCTAAATTCCTGAAAATGAGCAAGGGACAAGGATAAGAGTACTGTGAATAACAGAGAATCAGGCTCTAGAATAGTGGTTCTCAACCTTGAGTCCTGACCCACAGGAACTGTATTAAAGGGCTGCAGCATTAGGAAGGTTGAGAACCAGTGTTCCAGAACCTTTCTATAATCCACAATATTTTAGGATCCCAGGATAGTAGCTCCGTGATGTAGCTAGGAGGGTTGTACATAAAATACCAGACCAGCCAGCATTAGTAAAAATTCCAACACGTAGACCTGGCATCAAGTAACTATTGGACTTGGGAAATGCCAGTGAGGACAATCAAGATTAGAAATTAGTGGCCTTTCCTAAATGTTGCCCTTTCTTAAGGCTTCCTAGAATCTCTATTGAGAGGTGGGAGTAGATAAGAAGGAGAAATAAAGGGCCAGCCACAGTGTCTCAAACCTAGCATTCTGGGAGGCCCAGGTGGGTGGATCACCTTAGCTCAGGAGTTTGAGACCAGCCTGAGCAAAAGGGAGACCCATCTCTCCTAAAAAACACTCAGGTTTTTAAGCCTGACTTAAAAACTCAGGTTTTTAAGACTTTGTGGTTGCTGTGAGTTATAATGTCACAACACTGTACCCAGGGCAATAGAGTGAGACTCTGGCTTAAAAAAAAAAAAAAAAAAGGAGAAAAAATGACTGATACTTGTTAGCCTATAGACAAAGGCACTCCACAGGCACATGAAATATGATATTTGAAAAAATATATTTCTTATTCAAGTTTGGGATTAAGAGTTTTACTTGCTACTTAGGTATACTGTATTTTTGAAGCTATTATAATATTAAGCACCAAAAATATAACAAGTACTTAAATATTTGTTGATGTAATTAAAATAATGTGGTATTTCAAAAGAAAGCAAGAAAGGAGCAAAAAAGATCACATTAAAAACAATACTGTGTAATATATTAAGCCAAATGCTTAAAAAGTTACATTAAATGTAAATGCATAAACTACCAGGTAAACCTTGTCAGAGTGGATGTAAAAGATGAACTTTATATTGCTTTCAAAAAGTCAACCTTAAACATAAGGACGTAGAGAGGTAGAAAATAAAAGTATTAAGAAAGATAGAACATGCAAAAAACATTAGCCAAAAGCAATATAACATCATACCAAGTAAATCTTACAGCAAAAATCATTTCTAGATTTAAGAGGGGCATTATGTAATAACACAATGATTAGTCAACTAACAAAAAATACAACAATTCAAGATGCATACGTACCTAATAAACATAACTTAAAAATATACAAGGCAAACATGAAATAAAACTAAAGGTGACATAAAAAGTCCACAATCATAGAGGAAGCATTTAACATTAATATTGGATGGAATGACCAGACAAAAAGTCAGCAAAAACAGATCTGAACAACAAAATAAACTTGACCTTCCTCACATATGTATAATAAAATAGGCATATGACTGTGATGAAATATTCTTTTCAAGAACATTTACCACAATTGATTACATGTAGTACCCTAAGAAACAACCTATGTAAAGGTTCTGAATTTTTCAAAGTATATTCTTGATCTCAGAGGAGAGGAATGATACTAGACTTTAATATAAAAAAAAAAAATCAAACCTAGAAAATTACTTGAGTTTGGAAATTTACTAATGCAATCCTAAACAATCCACAGGTTAGTAAAGTACCACATTAAAAAATTATCTAAGTGCATTTCTGTAAGAGAGAAGAGAAAAATGAATAAATTAGTAAGAAAAATAGTACAGAAAGTAATAAAAATAAGAAGAAAGCTTAATGGAAAATAAAAGAAGTATACAACCAGAAAGTAAATAAAACAAAAAGTTGGTTACTGGTAAAGACTAGTGAAATGGATAGATAATTAGTAAATCAGAAGAAGAAATGAGGAAAAACAAATTACCAATAAGGGAGAAAAGGGTATCACTAGATGTCCACTAGGCATTAAACAGATAATAAGATGTTCCTATCAACATTTTTTGCAAATAAAAAATTATGAGAGTATCCAATGTACTCAGCCCTACTATGAAGCTAATTTATAGCTTTCATATGAAGGCTATAACCCAACCATAGCACAAGAATATGGGGAAATGGGCAAGGGAGGGGAGGGGAGGTGAGGAGGGAGGTTGGGGTAGAGGGAGGGCAATTGGTGGGATCACACCTACAGTGCATCTTAGAAGGGTACAGGTGAAACTTACTAAATGCAGAATACAAATGTCTTCATACAATAACTAAGAAAATGCCATGAACGCTATGTTCCACTGTTTGATGAAAATATTTCAGATTGTATATGAAACCAGCACATTTACCCCTTGATTGCACTAATGTACACAACTATGACTTAATAATAAAAAAAAATTATGAGAAATGTTCAAATTCCAAGAAAAATCCACTTTAACAAAGTTGACAAAGATAAAATTCTGAATAGTTCTACGTGCAGCAGAGAAATTAAAATTGAATATGAAACCTACACACAAAAAACTTCTAGTGACTTTAACAGAGAATACTTCTAAATATTTAAAGAAGAACCAATGCCAATAATGTACAAATTCTTCCAAACAATAGAAAAATGAGAGAATACTTGCCAAACATTTTTTTAAGGCCAGTATGACAAATGATACCAAAATCTGATAAAGATACTACGAGAAAGAAAAAGCAAAGACATCAAATAGAAAAAGGAACATTTCCTAACTCTTTTATTTAAGCCAGTGTAACACTGATAACAAAAGTTAACAAGGATATTACCCCCTCAAAAAGAAAATAAAAGACAACCTTTCTCTCACGTGGGAATAGATTCAAAAATTCTACAGATAAAAACATGTTGAATCCAGAGATAGAGAAAATGAAAATGTACCATGAGCTAGCTGAGTTTATTCCAATAATGCAATATTATTCTAACATTTGAAAATCATGCAATTTACCACATCAACAGAGTAAAAGAGAAATGTCATATGATTATATCCATACATAGAAAAAATTGATTAAAAAATCCATTCACAATAAAAAATTCTCAGACTAAGTATAAAATAGACTTTTGAACCTATCACAGTAGCAGAGAAATCTTATAGCAAGTATCAAACGTAATGGAAAAATATTTAAATCCTTTCCCAAGGAACGGGAATGAAAACTGGATGCCAACGTCTACCCAGCAAAATCACTTCTACATAGCATTTTGTTATAGGACCTAACCAAAGAAATAAGAAAAAGAAAGAAGCAAGGTATAACAATTTGAGAGGCAAAAATTGTCATTGTTCACAGATGAGATAATATTATATATCAGAATTCAAATAGTTATTAGGATTTATTTAATAACAAAAAATAATAAAATTTTATTTCTGTATACCAGCATCAATTTAAATCAAATTCCTATGTATAGATCTAATAAAGATATAAGACCTCTGTATTTAAACTTATTAAAATATCTACCACCTAGCAATATCCAGATTATGGACTGGAATTCTCCCCACTCCCTGGATTTCAGTTCTCCTGAAATTGATCAATATAATTGGAATCAAAATCCCAAAAGGATATGTATGGAATATGATAATTTGATACCCAATGTATTTGTAAGTGCAAAATGTCAATAACAAAAATAGGCCAGATGGGGGCAGGTCATGTTTGTAGTCTTAGCACTCTGGAAGGATAAGGTGGGAAGATTGCTTGACCTCAGGAGTTTGAGGTTGCAATGAGCTGTTATAATAATGTCACTTCACTCTATCTGGGATGACAAAGTGAGAAGACTCTGTCTAAAAAAATGATAATAACTACCTGAATAATAATTGAGGTGGGCGCATGACACTAACAGAATTCACAATTTATTATATAGCTGCAGTAATTTAAATAATTTGATACTGGCATAAGAATAGAGAAATAGAGTACAATAGAATTCACTGAATGGAATAAAATTCAGAAACTTAAACACAGGTTCAATAAATGTGTTGGATCATGTGAACATGTATAGCAGTAAGAATGTATTTTGGTCCCCACTTCATACCATATACAAAATCAATCCCAAATAAATAGATTTAATAGAAGAGCAAAACAATATTCCAAAGAAAACACAGGAGCACATATATAACTATGACCTTAAGAAAAAAAGATTTTTGAATAGATCATACCAAGACACCATTAACACTAATGAAAAAAATTGAAAACTAAAATATCTCAATTTTAAAAACTTACATTGAGCAAAAGATCCTATTAAAGAATGAAAAGGTAGGTCAAATAGTAGAATAAATTTACATAAAGACACTCAAAGAATTCAAATCATAAATTGACTTTAAAAAAAGATAAACGGAAAGCAAAAAGGGCAATAAATCTGACTATGCACTTCATTAAAGAAGTGGTCAATTAACTTGGAAAATGTTACTTGGGAAATGCAAATTAAAGCCACAATGAGATAACACTGAATACACACCTGAAGGATTACAATCAACAGCACTAAAAGATAATCTATAAACAAGAATATAGAGTAACTCAAATGCTCATTCAATACTGTTTAAAGTATAAATTGGCATAAATTGAGAAATTGTTTATGAATATCTACTGCAACAAATATATGCATGAACTATTATCTATTGATTCCACTACTAGGTGTATGACCAGCAAAAAATTAAAACATATAATGATCAAAAGGCATGTACAAGAACAATCACAGCAGCAATCTTAAAAATAGCAAATAAAGTGTCAGTCAACTATAGAAGGCACAAACTGCTTTTATATTAATATAAAGGAATACTACAAAGCAATGAAAATAAATTAACTGCAATTATACATAACAATATTGATGAATCTCACAAACATACGGTGAGGAAAAAAATGCCAGGTATGAAAGTGTAATATATTGTGGAATTCCATTTGTGATAAGTTTAAAAAGAAGCAAAACTACTGTGTGAGGTTTGAGGTTGGGATAGTTGTTATATAGGCAAAGGGAAAGATTACTGTAAGTTTGAAAGAGGGAAGCCAGTGGGATGCTGTTAGTGGTGTTAAGTTTCTTGAATTAGACACTAGTTATATGGTGTGATTTCTTTATGAAAATTCAACCACGTATACGTTATCAGATATTTACAATTTATTACAGTTTCTATGTGCATACTCCATTAAAAAGTTTACTTTAAAAGGTTCTGTCTGCTTCTGAGGATACTCAATAGCTTATATCCAACTAATGCTTCTCCAGGTAATAAATTATAAACTCTACACAAAATATTTTAATTAAAAAATTTGTCTAAAGACACCAGAGAACAGTCTGGACATGGTGGCTCACACTTGTAATCTTAGCACTCTGGGAGGTCAACATGGGTGGATTGCTTGAGCTCAAGAGTTTAAGACCTGCCTGGGCAATTGTGAGACCCCATCTTTACTGGGATTAGAAAAATTAGCCAGCTGAGGTGGTGGGCAGCTGTAGTCCCAGCTCCTTGGGAGGCTGAGGCAAAAGGATCACTTGAAGTAAAGATATTGAGGTGGCTGTGAGCTATGATGACTCCACAACATTCTAGGACAAAAGAGTGAGACCCTGTCTCAAAAAACAAACAAAAAAACAAACAACACCCCCCAAAAAAACACAAGACCCCAGAGAACAAACAAATGCAGGCAGAAATCAGGGACAAGCTCCTGAAAATAAGAAAAGCATGTATGTAACCATACTTTTTTATTTTTTTATTTTTTTAATTTTTATTAAATTATAGTGTGTACATTAGTGCAATCATGGGGCACAATGCGCTGACATCATATACAATCTGAAATATTTTCATCAACCTGTTTAACATAGCCTGTCACATGTTACTTCTGACACTTCTTGCCAGGGCCCAGGACTGGCCAGGTCTCAGGCCCAGCTTAACTAGGTCTGGATGTGGACTGCTAAGTTACCTTGCTCAAGTTCAGTTTCTCTTAGGTGCCTGAGAGCTAACTACTTTAGCTGGAGAGAGAAAGAGAGAGTCTTAGAGAGAGTAAAGCAGTCTTCTTAGAAAGATAGATCAGTCTTTAGCAGAGCTTGGTACTCTTCAGCAGAGAGACTCTGTGCTGGCATTCTGCCGGCAGAAGAGGAGACAGAGTCAGAAAGTGGGTCCATGATAGAATGTGCATGCTCCCGACTGCCTTCTCCTCCAGCCTAATATGAGGCTGATTTCATGCCTCTCAACACCACAGGTGTAGAGACTGCCAATTCACCACTGCTCTCATCTTGCGAGCTCTCATGCTTGCTAGGAGAGCTAAATCTCTCTCCATGCCCTTTCCACCCAGGTGTTACATCATTGAGCTTTATAGGTATTTCTTGTAACTCTCACCCCTCCTAGCCATATGCTATACGGGCTCCAACATATCCTCCCTTTTTTATATACAAACAAAATAATTTTTAATGTGGTAAGGGCAGTTCTTTCTGTTATCTAGCCCTTTTCTTGCTAGGCAAAAGAATATGGTAATTGTCAAAGTTTAGAATCCAGGTATGGGCTCTTTAAACGAGGAAGCCCAATACAGATGTAAACTATTAGCCTCTGCTAGGGAAAAACGATGATTGTAATGTTAATTCCCTTAAAGGTCTTTTTTAAACTGAGAAAACAAAGTGAGAAAATCTTTCCTGAGAGAATTTACTATTTCTTTAACTGTGTGAACTTTCTTTTGATATTTACTTAAGGACTTTTCTTGCAATCTTTGCAAGCAAGGATTTTTCTCACTATTCCAAAGGCTTTGCTACTCATGGGCCTAACAAATCCACCCTTCACAGATCTCAAAAGACTGTTACTCCTGGACTAACGGTCCTGCACTTCACAGTTCCTCTCAAAGGCTGTTACTGGCGGTCCTTAAGTGGTCCTACACTTCAGTTCCTCGATAGTGGAGATTTTCCTGCTTTCAAGCTGCTTTTCCAGCAGAATTTTTGCTAATTGATTCCAAACTTTTTTTTCTAATGGAGCTTTGTAGCACAAAGGTGGTTTTAACTCTCAGTTACTATACTCTCCCTTTGTTCTGCACCTCTCATATTCTTCCAAAGTAGGCACTTGTTTCAGAGTGCACCCTTTCCACTTTGAGCTGTGTCCAGGCTCTCTAATTCTCCATAGCTGGACCCAGTTATAGTACACAGTCACTAATGAAAAGCAGCCTACCCCTTCACCATGCAGGATAACCTAATATTCCACAAACATTTAATCTTATTATCCTCCATCATCATCTATAGGTCTGGCTTAATTTCCTCAGTTTTATGCTGAGGCACCACAGGTCTAACCAACCTGGCAGAGTGCTCCCATGGCATAGAATTGAATTATACTGTTTAAAGTGAAAATATTAAAGAAACTTAATTTCCCTACAATAGAGGTATTCCATCTTTATCAAATTTAGAACGGCATTAGTTTACCCAGTGAAAGCCTTTTTTACACTTGGGACATATACCTGAAGATTTATGTGCTCTTTGTTCCTTTTTCTTAGCATTTAGCATTCTTTTACTTTTTAAACACTCTTTTTTCTTATGAGCTCACTTCCCACATTTATGGCATTTGATGTTAACTAGAGGATTTACCCTCTGATCTTCTAGCTGCCCAATTTGAGTTGTCATGTCAATATGTCATCTACCTACTTCAACTATAAGAGTCATCGGCCCTCTCAGCTGTTTTATATCAGATGCCATACTCTTAATATAGTCTTAATCTGGTCAGCTGTTCCATCTGATACTTCAATTGCTGTAATTCATTTGCTATTTTTCTCTACTGACTTTCTTTTGGCCTTCTACGTTTTATAATCTTTCCTTTTCCATACTTAGAACCTTTGGCTGCCTTAAAGGGACAGGAACTCTTTAGCTGTTTCTTACTCTGGAGTCTTAGCTGTTTTACAAAATTTTACTTCCTCTATTTCTTCACAAGCCCCCTTAATCTACCTCAATTCTTTTCTCTTAATGAGAACTCTTAATTGCCAAAAAGGGATTCCGGCGTCGGTCTCTCAAAATCTACTATCTGCTGGCAGTGGGCGAAGACATAGCGGAAGGCAGTTAGAAGTTCTCTTCCCTACCTTAATTCTTGCAACCTGTTCCCAGACTTTTCTCTTTGCTATTTTACCGAAGGCTAAAGGCTTGTTTGCTAAAGGTTCTTATCTTCTAGTTCTCTCTTTTCTCTTTCCCTCATGTCTAAAGGCTTTTTTCTGCCCTTTGACCACAGCCGCTTCCTAGAAGAGGCTAAAGGCTTTTATCGGCTTTTTTCCCACTGAAGTAGTTAGAATTTGGAAAGAGAAAACGTAGGAAAGAAGAGGAAAAATTAAATGAGAAAGGCCTGTTGTTGGCTGTCTTTTTCTTAGATATTTCTTTTCACTCTAAATATTTCTATTTCTCTTCTCTTTTTCTCATTTTCTAAAGCTTATTTCCCTCTCAGTCCATGTTCAAGGAATCCTGCCGACTAAGCCATTTGCCACATGTCACTTCTGACACTTCTTGCCAGGGCCCAGACTGGCCAGGTCTTGGGCCCAGCTTAACTAGGTTCCAGACACAAACCGCTAAGTTACCTTGCTCAGGTTCACTTTCTCTTAGGTGCCTGAGGACTATCTGCTTTAGCTGAGAGAGACAGAGAGAAAGAAAGTCTTAAGAGAGAGTAAAGCAGTCTTCTTAGAAAGATAGATCTTAGTCTGTGGCAGAGCTTAGTGATCTTCAGCAGAGAAATGCTGTGTTGGTGTTCTGCAGGCAGGCAGGCAGGCAGGCAGGCAGGCAGGCAGGCAAGGAGATAGAGTCAGAATAAGCATCCTTAATAGAATGCGCATGCTCCTTGAGGGCCTTCTCCTCCAGCCTAATATAAGACTAATCTCGTGCTTCTTAAAACCACAGGTGTAGATACTGCCAAATCACCACTGCACTGCTCTCATCTTGCGAGCTCTGATGCTTGTTAGGAGAGCTAAATCTCTCTCCACGCCCTTTTCACCCAGGTGTTCCATTATTGAGCTTTACAGGTATTTCTCATAATTCTCACTCCTCCTAGCCATAGGCTATATGGGCTCCAACAATAGCCTTCATGGCATTTTCTTAACCACTATATGAAGACATTTGTATTCTGCATTTAGTAAGTTTCACCTGTACACTTCTAAGATGCGCCATAGGTGTGATCCCACCAATCACTCTCCCCCTACCCATCCTCCCAGTTCCCTCCCCTCCCTTGGCCTTTTCCCCATATTCTTGTGCTATAATTGGGTTTTAGCATTCATATGAAAGCTATAAATTAGCTTCATAGGAGGGCTGAGTACATTGGATACTTTTTCTTCCATTCTTGAGATACCTTGCTAAAAAGAATATGTTCCAGCTCCATCCATGTAAACATGAAAGAGGTAAAGTCTCCATCTTTCTTTAAGGCTGCATAATATTCCATGATATATATGTACTACAATTTATTAATCCATTTGTGGGTCGATGGGCACTTGGGTTTCTTCTATGACTTAGCAATTATGAATTGGGCTGCAATACACATTCTGGTACAGATATCTTTATTATGATGTGATTTTTGGTCTTTGGGATATATACCTAGTAAAGGAATTATAGGATAGAACGGCAGATTTATTTTTAGCTCTTGGTAAGTATTCTCCAAACATCCTTCCAAAAGGAATGTATTAGTTTGCATTCCCACCAGCAATGTAGAAGTGATCCCTTTTCTCCACATCCACGCCAGCATCTCTAGTTTTGGGATTGTGTTATGTGGGCTAATCTTACTGGAGTTAGATGATATTTCAAAGTAGTTTTGATTTGCATATCTCTGATGATTAAGGTTGGTGAGCATTTTTTCAAGTGTCTGTAGGCTGTGCGCCTGTCTTCTTTAGAGAAGTTTCTCTTCAAGTCCTTTGCGCACCCTGAGATGGGATCACTTGTCCTTTTGTTGCTATACGTTTGAGTTCTCTGTGTATTCTGGTTATTAAACCTTTGTCAGAGGCATAACCTGCAAATATTTTCTCCCATTCTGAGGGCTGTCTGCCTGCTACCCTTACTGTGCAGAAGCTTTTAGTTTGATCAGGTCCCAGTAGTGTATTTTTGATACTACTTCAATTGCCTGGGGAGTCCTCCTCATAAAAAATTCACCCAGGCAGATTACTTCAAGAGTTTTCCCTGCACTTTCTTCTAGTATTTTTATACTTTCATGTCTGTGGCTCCTCAACCAGTCCACTACTCCCTGTCACTGTTTGGCAGGGAGAGATGAGGCCTGACAACCTGGGTACTTGATAGGGGCTGGGGCGATTCACTCAGTTCCAGCCCTGTCCCTGATTGATGTTACTGCTGGAACAGAACAAGTTCGCAGAATTTATTTCTGTCAAGGCTATTTTCCCTGATCAGACCTGGGCTGCAAATAGGTCTGATTCAGTCATGAGTTCCAGCCGTTTGTCTCAGCTTTTATCCCCTGAGGGCCAGGTTAGTCTGAAGGTAAGCAAAGCAGCCTCTCTGTGAGTATTCTAATCCCTGCATTTTGTCCCAGCCGGTACCTCCTGAGGCATATCTTCACGTGCCTTGGTTGCCGGTCTGCTCTGCCGGTGGCTACCACCGGAGAAGCCTCCAGCTTCCCCTGGCTGCCCAGAAGACTGGGAGTATCTCCTCAAAACATCCCAAGGGATATGAGCTCTCCTGCTATTGTTCCCGCAGCTGGTTGCTGCTTCGTGCCTCAGGAGACCTTCTTTCCAGCCGGGCCTCCTCTCGGCTCACTCCCCTCTCACCACTCCTGAGCTGGAAAATCAGCACAAATCAGCAACAGTCCATGCCCCATCCACACCCCTCAAGAAAATCCCAAAGAATCTGGACTCTGTGGGGAACAGACCTCCAGACCTCGGGGTGAGAGAGGAGGGGAACACCAGGAACTCCTACTTGCAGGTAGAGAGTATGTACAGTTTTATGCCTGGTGGGAGAGTGCCGCAGCACCCTAGTAGGGGAAGGAGGTATGGTTTTTAGAGGGTCTCTCCCGTAGGGTAGAGTGGGAGGACGTCTGAACTCTGCTTGCTTGTTTGTATTGAGGTATGGAGTATACTGTGAGCCGCTCTCATGGGGGAGGGGACTCCCATCCACTTGATGATGTGCTCTGTACCTTTTTGATTGTGCCCTCGGGTCTCAGGTCGCCCCAGCAGGGTTGATGTGTGTTCTTCGAACTTTTCTTTTGGCTCAGATCCAAACCATCGGCTTTCTTGCTGAGTTTCTGTCCTTTAACTCTCCTTCTGGACAGGAACCTTTGAGGAAAGCTGGCTACAGATTGCCATCTTGGCTCCTTCCCTTGATACCGATTTTTATGCAAAGATATATGTGTGTGTATATGCACATGTAGTCCTATAACTTATTTAATGTATTTATGATACTTATTTTAAAATTCTTGTCTGGTAACTCCAAAATCTTAGTCTTCTGTTTACTTATATTTCTGTTTTTCGCCTTGATTATGGATCACACTGTATTTTTCATACATATACTAATTTTTATTAAATATTCGACATTGTGTTTAATACAAGACTGTGGATTTTGCCTAATGTTTTATTATATTTTAGCACACAGAAAAATTACTGAAGGTTCACCGAAATCCCATAGAAAATGCATTAGGGCAATTCTATTAATATTTTGGTTCTTGGTATAGACCTCAGTTTAGTTTCTGGTTTTTACTTCTAAAGGTGTGGCCTTTCTGGGGGAGGTCCAAGATGTTTTCTAAACACCTATAATATATTGAGACTTAAATTCCAAACTCTTGACTTCTCTGCACCAGAAAGTCCCTAAAATCTCTGCAGCTGTTTAACCTTTTCATTTGTCACTTTCTGCTCTTTCTTCTTGTTTTTTTGCTTTGTGGTTTATAAATCAGGCCAGGACCAGAGGGGTTTCTTTTGTGCGCAAATTTTGGGTCTCCAGAATTTGGGAGCTTTTTTTAGCTCTCTCCTTTTCTGTATTTCCGTCAATTCTGACAACTCTAATTCTTAGCCTTGTTAAGACTGAGCCTGTGTGTTTGAGCTATAACTTCTCTACCTTGAACTAAATAGGGAATACCTTCAGGAGAAAAATTAAAAAGGAAGGGGAAGAGCCAAGATAGTGGTCTGTACCCAGTTTTCTGCAGAGGCTCCCATCCAGAAGGAGAGTTAAAAGGACAGAAATTTAGCAAGAAAGCCGATGGTTTGCACCTGAGCCAAAAGAGAAGGCCGAAGAACACACATCAACCCTGCTGGGGGAACCTGTGACCCCAAGGACACAAACAAAAGGTACAGAACACATCGCCAAGTGGACGGGAGTCCCCTCCCTCATGAGAACAGCTCGCAGTATACTTGATACCTCCATACAAACAAGCGAGCAGAGTACAGATGTCCTCCCACTCTATGCCACAGGAGAGACCCTCTAAACGCCAGACCTCCTTCCCCTACTAGGGTGCCGCGGCACTCTCCTGCCAGGCATAAAACTGTATAAAACTGTACATAAGCTGTATATATTCTCTACCTGCAAGTTTAAACTCCTGGCACTCCCCTCCACTCTCACCCCGAAGGTCTGGAGGCCTGTCCCCCACAGAGTTCAGATTCTTGGACATTTTCTCGAGGTTTGTGGATGGGGCATGGACTGTTGCTGATCTGTGCTGATTTTCTGGCTCGGGAGTGCGGAGAGGAAAGTAAGCCAAGAGGATGCCCAGTTAGAGAGGTGGTCCCCTGAAGCACAAAGCAGCAGCCGCAGTGGCGGGAACAACAGCACTGGGGCTCGCAGCCCTGGGGATGTTTTGAGGAAACACTCTCAGTCTCTCTGGGTGGCCAGGGGAAGCTGGGCTGCTTCTCCAGTGGCAGCCACTGGTAGAGCGAACTTGCAACGGAGGCGCAGGCCCCAGGAGTGAAGGGTATGCCTGAGGCCGTACCGGCCCCTGGTGGAGCATGGGGATTAGAATACACCCGCAGAGACAGCCGACTCCCAGGTCAGAGACTGCTTTACTCAGCTTCAGACGCATCTGGCCCTCAGGGGATGAAAGCTGAGACAAAGGGCTAGAACTCACAGACTTAGTCAGCCTCATTTGCAGCCAAACGTCTGATCCACAGGGGAAAATAGCTGGGAAAGAAACAAATTCTGCAAACTTGTTCTGTTCTATCAGCAACATCAAGCAGAGATAGGCCTGGAACTGAGTGAATCGTCCCAGTCCCTATCAAGCACATAGGTTGTCAGGCCGTACCACCCCCTGCGAAATAGTGACAGAGAGTGGCAGAGGGTGGCAGCCTGGCTGAAGAGCCACAGACCCCCCCTGAGACCCAGGCAGGCAGAAACCTCTGGAGCATCTGCTCATTGGAGGGAACTGGATCACAGCCCTGCAGGGTTACCAGTGACTGGGTGTGACAGAGGGGCAAGGTGGGGAAGGAGGCATCAACCTTCCCAGACTAATTTACTTGCTGGGGGGGAGCCCTCCTGAGCTCACAGAGCACCAGAGTGAGTTATACTAGAGCTGCCAGCAGACCTCTGCTATCTAGCTGCCAGAGACTTTTCAAGTCTTCCATCTGAGGCTGGTGCTGGCTGGGACAATTGATTGGGACCTATTCAACTGGGTCAATCACCCGAGGACTTTCCAAAGTAGTACGCTGGCTGAGACTTCAACCCAGAGTAACTGATTCTCTAGGGCAAGACGGAGACCAGCTGAAAATAAGACAGAGCCACTTAATCCCACCATGCCAAGGAGGTCCCCAGATTCTCAGGCAGTAGCACTGTACAGGTCCTTGGCAAAACTCTAGGTGAAAAGGTACAGATGTCAGTCCCAGCTTTCAGGCAAAGAACTGGTCAAATACTACTCCTAGAACCCCCAATCCAACTTATCCTTATCTACTTATCCAGCCAAACTGTGCAAAATAATCATGGGGCGCAATCAGTGGAAACGCACTGGCAACATGAACAACCAGAGTAAATCAACCACCCCCAAGGAACAATTTGGAGGGCACAAGTGAGGATCCTATGCATAAACAGATGGCTGAGATGTCAGAAATCAAATTCAGAATTTGGATCGCAAACAAGATCAATAAAATAGAGGAAAAGTTGGATTTACAAATTCAGGGTGCATTTCAAAAATTGTCTCAAGAAGTCAAGGAATTCAAAGATCAAATGACCAAAGATTTTGACACATTGAGACAAGAAGTTGCAGCCCTCAAAGATTTGAGAAACAAAGTAGAATCCCTCAGCAACAGAATGGAGCAAGCAGAAGAAAAGATTTCTGACATGGAAGACAAAGCTATCGAACGCTCCCAAACCGACAAAGAGGTACAGAAATGGAGGCAAAAACAGATCATTCTCTCAG
>CAUYRH010054953.1:0-22802 GCA_963574655.1 Perodicticus potto | reverse complement strand
TTTTTCTTCCATTCTAGAGATACTTTGCTAAGGAGAACATGTTCCAGCTCCATCCATGTCAATATGAAAGAGGAAAAGTCACCATCTTTCTTTAAGGCTGCATAATATTCCATGGTATACATGTACCACAGTTTATTAATCCATTCATGGATCGATGGACTCTTGGGCTTCTTCCATGACTTTGCAATTATGAATTGGGCTGCAATAAACAATCTGGTACAGATATCTTTGTTGTAATGTGATTTTTGGTCATCTGGGTATAGACCAAGTAAGGGAATTATAGGGTCAAATGGCAAGTCTATATTTAGATCTCTGAGTGTTCTCCAAACATCTTTACAAAGGGATGTATTTGTAAACTGACCATTCTTAAAGATAACTGGTGCTTATTTTCATTATCCTCCACCTTCAAGTGATAATCTTTGTTAGCCTTTAGCTCACAACCAAAAAGATTGTTCTGATGGCTCAGGGGTTCATATCCATGTCCACTGAATCTTCCATGAGGTAGTGGCACATGCTTAGATGGGAGAGAAAGCAGACAGAGATAAACGACTAATGTTCCACAGAAACAGCTACACAGGATGGAATCATACCAGGAAATATTTGAATTTTTTAAAGTAAAATGCCAGACTGACAATTTTACATTGAGTATATGACACACAAGAAACATTCAGCCAAGTGAACAAAGTTTTTTGTGAGCTAGGGGTTTGATCCTAGATCATCTCTAGTCTCCTGGGATGGATTAAATGTCTTCTTTTTAACTAACTTAAGTAGATAAATAGATGCAGATCTCATGACCCTTTTAGCTTGTGTCTCTCAGGTCTATTCTCTGACTTCTACCAACCCATTGAAACTCTTCTTATCAAGGTAAATAAGAACATCTGCATTGCTAAGTCCATTAACCAATTCTTGACTCTCATTTAACCTATCAATATCACAAGACACAGTAAAATATCACCTTCTCTTTGAGGCCTTTTTCAATCACTTTATCTAGAATTACAAATCCCACCCTTATTATTTTTCTTCCCATTTTTTTGCTTCTTCTTATCTGTTATGTCCATCTAATATAGTTTATAGTTTGCATATTGATCTTGCTCATTTTCTTGCTCCTTCCAACTCGTGAATGAGCTGCATTGGGACTTTAATGTCTGTCTGTTTTGTTCACTATTGTATCAACTGTGTTGAATAAACCCTGTACAGAGGAAGTGATCAGTATGTGATGGTGGACTGACAGATTGAATGAATGAACAAAAAAATATAATTGGCAGGAACCTAATCCAACAAGATCTTGTGGAAAGAAATGTGAGAATGTATATGTATATAGAGAGGAATTTTTTCACTGTTATAAATTATTTTCCTAATTTACTTTTTAGGAATCTATCCTAAGTAAATAATCAGAGACAACATGATGCAAATCCTTAGTACATTATGTATTACTACCACAGTTACCAGACATGTCTGTAGTCTACATAAAAATGTTTATTATACACCTGAGAGTTGACTCTAAACTACTGTATATTCTTCATCACTATACATGCCATGTATTGTTTTTGTTTTGTTGTGTGCATGGTGTGCGATCAGATGTTTGATTTTGGTGGGAGAGACCAAAAGATAGGGAGTTCCATTCACAACTTATGAGACTTTAAATCTGCACTTTATGAAAGTAATTTTTCATTTGTAACTGAAACTTTAAGATATCTAAATCATTTAACATGGAAATCCCACTTCTAATAACCTTTGTAAAGCAATACCCAAATAGCAATAATTTATATGTAAGGATACTCATCATATAATCATTGGTAAAGGTATAATGTTGAAAAAACTTGAGTGTTCAAAAATTAAGTGTTACATTTAATCAATGTAACCTTGGGTTTTAATTTTATAGATTCATGTTTTGACAAACAATCTACAAAATGTTGTAAGTAAATGAAAAATTACATTTACAATGAACTCAATTTTATATTCACAATATACATTTATTTATAAATGTATGTATAGAGAAAGAGAATTGGAATAAATAAATTAAAATATTTTCTGAAGGCTTTGTCATTACATTATATATTTATTTTAAAAATCTCTTTGCTATCTTATATATTTATTTCAAATATGTAAGATATTCTTATGTATTTGTTTCAAAATTTTCATCAAGAGAACATATAAAATTCAAAAGTCAGCAATAAAACATTCCAAAGTAAACCACAAAGGAATCATACTTTATTTGAGAAAAATAAAAGTCTTGCTAAAAAGTGTCATGGATTTTTAAGATGATTCTTGCAAAAATTCTCATTTTTAACATTATAGAATGTTAAGTAGAATAAAAAATATGATGAGAGAGTAAAAGTCAAGTTCTTGATTGAAAATCTCCAGGTTTCTTTGACTGACCTTTATTCTTTGAATACTTCTTACTGTCCATCAGTGGATTGTACTAACTGCCCTATGAGGTGAGCAGGTCAAGTATCATTATCTATAGTTCTTACCTGTGAGATAATTGAGACCCAGAGAGGTTCAGTGACTTGCCCAAGGTATCCCAGTTAGAAAGTAATAATGCCAAGATAAAAACCCAAATTTCTTCTAGTCATGTTCTCCACCCACCCATTGCTCTATACTATTGTGCTGAAAAATTAGAAAAGAGAAAGACAGTGATTGTGTTCCTTTGAAATCTATTTGAGCCAGACAGCTTGGAAGTCATTGATTGGCCCTGTGAAATGATGAGATTGTGCTACACAGAACTTGGCCATCGTTACCATGTGATTTTCAATTAAGAAGAAAATCAAAAGTATCCCAGTGTCATGGTCATAACCTGAGGGGTTCAGACAAGCTATCAGCTGCATACAAATCAGGAAGACTAATCATTCTGTGTGTGCAGACTTCAGTCTTTCAGAAGAAATTCTTTTTCACACTGTGGCTTAGCTATTTTATTTTTCATGCCATAAAGCTTGTCATTTGTGAATTAGGTTTTTAATTATCTTTTGTCTCTTGGGAAAACCTATTTCAGAATCTTCATTGAACAATCACTACAAAGATAGAGAATGTGAAAGTGCATTTTTGAGAACTGAATAAAACTCTGAGAAGTTCATCAGGAAGGCTACTGGGGAAAGTAAAAAATGCTGTAAGCTTTAAGATCTGAGGTTGGTATAGCCATGCTGATGGTCTAGCTGTCTAACATTCAGCAAGCCACAACCCCTCAGCTTCATAATTCATGAAAAGAGGTGATTAATCTCTACCTCATGAGTAGTGAAGATTAAAATGAAATAACACATGCCAAAGAGTTTAGCCCTGTATTAAATACAGAATTACTTATCACATTTCTGTTTTGTTTTGTTTCAGTGTAGTGGTATAGAAACATTTCTAGGATAACATTATCTAGACACTTTAAGAGACCCCTTACTCCTTACTGTGAGAAAGGGTTAACGTATGAGAGAAATGTAGGTGGTATCATGTGGTATGCCCCTATGAACTGGTCGCTGAGAAGGACAGGAAGGGGCTACATGACAAATGCTGTAATCAGGCCTGCTAATGGCAGCTGCGTAGGTGTCATCGTTGACCTTAATGCAAAGGATAAAGAGTAATCTTTCTCAAGTGTTATATACGATAGAGAAGATGAGAAGTACTTATTCACTTCATTCTGTTTTTTATATCTTAATTGTAAAGCAAGCAGCAGCTGTCAGAAAACAAAATTGATTTGATTGTCGATTTTATTGACAGTAATAGCTTTATCTTGTTAGTGCAACTAACACAAAGTAGTATGTGATCTGCATACTTTAAGTCAAGCAAGATCTAGATTGATTTTATTAAGTATTTACTCCTGGTTTATCTCTTGGATTACATTTTGTTGACCTGTATAAAAACTGACTTATTTAGTAATATGTTTATTGTAAGATATGGCATTTGTTCTCCAATATTTACCCACTGTCAATGGGATACAAACTCTGGTCTAAAATATGTGGACATCAGTTTTGTCTTTTAAAATTCTTCCCCAATTCAGTCACTGTTTCACAAACTGTATATTTTTATCCTGCTACTGATGTCTCTAGGTCCCAGGAAGACCTAGAGACATCAGTAAGTGATATACTTGACATAATTTAGTTTTAGGGTCTCCCTGGGTGTGGTGAATGAAATGATTTGATGACCATGATGTGATGTTCAGTAATCATTCATTAATCCTCCTTTGGGATATCTAGAAACTCTTAATCAAAAATCAAAGACAAGTGTCATCAATTTCTCAGAATGGATTAACTTTTAATATTAATACTGATGTTGCAGCACATCAAGATACTTCATGGGGATTAGTATGAAGATGCAGAAATCTTTGTCAAGTTACCGAGCCAGAGATGTGCTATGATCATTTGTTTATCTCTGTTCTTAGTACTGTGCCTAGTGGCTACTTGGAAAAATGTACTATAGGTACTACTTTGCTGAGTATATGGTCTGGCTTTGTGTTCTAGGTTAATTCACTCACTCATTCACTTAACAATTATCTTTTTGATCCCTACTGTACAATAGGCACAGTTCTCTGAACTGGAGATACATAAAAACAAAAATTAATAGTGTTATGGAGCTTATATTGCAGTGAGAGTGATCAAAACAAACAAATAAAACAAATAGCATGTTAAGAAAGGTGTTCAGGTTATAGTTGTCAAACCCAGTAAATACGGCCACATATGAGACTTGTCTCAAAAGCTGATCATTAATTGATTGTGAAACATTTGAAAAATCTCTAAGTAAAACAAAATATACTCATGTTAAAATTCTTCCATTGTCAACATGTTAAAGACGACTCAATTCTAGTTTATACTCAGGTGACGTGGTTTAGAACTGCTGACTAAGTACATTATCTTGAGTATTTGTGTGGATAACTTTGGCTTTAGTCACTGTCACTGACACTTTGCATAATGAGGCAGGGTCTTTTCCTATGGCTTCTAATCCACTTGAATATCTATAGAGTTGTTCCAAAAATATGTGAGCAACAGAAGCTTCATTAGAAGAATCATGTAACATCATCCTAAAAGCTGACCACTTTCCAGGGCAACTTGTATTTTGATGCTTGCTTAAAAAAACAAAATTAATATCTCTATCTTATCACTTCATCACCATTAAATCAACTTCATGAAATGTCAGTTTCATGATAGCCGCCCAACCTGATAGATGGTAATCCTTGACAGTGTTGTTCCTGGGTCCATAGACGGCAATGTGAACATCACCAATATTCTGAGGACTGGGTAAGGTCAAGATTAAGTGAGGCTAAGAAACAAACTGAACCATGAAATTATCTTATTTATAGCAAGACTCCTTAATGAGACCTGGCCTTGACTCTTGTAGAATATCTGGTTGGACATCAGAAGAAATTGTACTATTAGGATTTGATAAAAAGCTTCATTTGCTGCATAAATTTAAATGTTACCCAGATGAGAAGATAAAAAATATGGGTAAATACTCAGCTCTCTGCTTTTGCAAAACCTCCCAGTGAATGTCATAATGGTTGGGTGAACATTACAGGCACAAATACTGTCAGATAGAAATACTGTGTTCCATAGTTCATTTGGGCTGTGTGTGGGAGGGGTGAGTACCTAACAAACAAACAAACAACAACATAAAAACCCCAACAACTCAGTTTTGGTAAGAAGGAGGAAGGGTTAGCAGATGGTAGGTAAACAACAGAACCAGCTGCACGCTCCAAATTAAAATTGAAGCCATCACAGATTTTGTTTGCGTATACTACTAATAATTGCTTTGAAATACAATAAACTATACTGCAGGGTCAGCATAACACTCTAGTTGGCACAGTTTAGACTTGGTTGTATTCATTATGTGTTTGTTTGGGTTGTTAATAGGGCTTTACTATTGTTGGATAAACACCAGTGGTTGAGTCTTTTCTCCAAAGCATATACATATCCCAACAAAGGAACTCATTGAAGGACGTATGCAGCAAAATAACACAGCAGCTGCACTACTAGGAAACATAAGAGGAAAGGTAATCACCTGATTCAGAACACACACAAAGCCTGAATTTTTTTTCTAATTGTGCTACTTTGTCTTTTAGTATTTAGAATTTTTTCTATCTTAGATTTATAAATAAATAATGAACAGTCTATAGAGAATATGTGAAATCTTCTATTCTGATTCCGCAGAGTTAAAAGTCATCTTGCACAAAAACTGCAAAAAAAAAAAAAACCCCAAAAAGTGCGAAAAGTCATCTTGCAGTTTCTTGATTATGTGCACTAATCCCATTCTTGTTTTTTTGCTATTTATTACCTAATTGGTGAAATATGCATGTATAGTTTAGCCACTGTATATTTTTCTAACTTAAAGGAAGTTGCTTTGATGTTATATACTGTCTGCTGTTCTGATTCCCCTTCTTCCCTTTCTCAGAAATTCTGAGCAGTAAATTAGAATTCTGAGTTCATGTTACTGAGAATTGTCTTTAATAATTTGTTCTTATTATGTCTTTCACACCTGAAGTTGTAACGAGCAGTTTGAGGTTATAATGGTGCCACTCTTGGAATTATAGTTTTAGGACCAAGACAACAGGTTAAAAGCTGTTCAATTTTTGGGCTGCAAAACCCAGTATTAATGAAGACGTCTCTGCTTTCAAAGTTACTAAATTTTATCTAAATAGACATGATATTTTTTCAAAATGTTTCAAATGATGGTCCTTGCATACTTCTAACATTTGGAATGAACTTTATTTCCCTCGTTGCCAGGGAAAACCAGGTGAGCCACTGTGTGCAGAGCAGAATGCATTAATTACTACAGTTCACTGTCACACCTGCTGTGATTTCCTCTGGAAATAGTGGCTTCCTGGTTGCACGAATTGACATACTGCACCACACAAAATTATAATGTCTTCCCTCTCTGGCCAACCATACTTGTCACCTCTATAACCGTTGCAGTCTGTATTTATGTAGGGTATTCAGTTTTACTTTTTGCTTGGTAATGTGTCTCAAATGTATAGAGCTGTGAAACACGGTTCCTGTGTATCCATTGGTAATTTTTATTTTCCATCTGTTGAATCCATTTGGAGAAGGTGGTCTCTTACTAGCTCAAACTGAGAGCCCAGAAAATAATAGTTTATAACATTCCCCTGGTGATTTTGTAGTCTTTTTTTTTTCCTGGTACTTAATTTTTTTTGCCTTCTCTGGGTGACAGTTTTTAACTTCCAGCATAGAACTGTAGGTGTTTGGCTGTCTCTTTTTTGATTTAATGCCACACACTGCGTTCCGCTGCTACAACATGTGTGTACAATAAATTTTCTTGTAAACTGAGGATTTCAAGGCTAGGACTCTGTCAAGCTTATATTTTCAGAGCTCTTGAAATATTTTCCACTTAGTAACCTCTTTGCATCACTTGAAAAGCTTTTATGGAGCATGTCAGTTAAAAGGATGACTCTAACCAAAAAAAGGACAATTTGAGACTGATTTTTAGAATTAGTATAAGCTTTATAGGTGATTCAATGACTGTAACAATTTGCATTGGGAGAGTGTTCAAAGGGACAATATTTGGGTTCCATTTACATAGTATATACTAAGGGAGATGCTTGCTTATCAGATATCCAGATTTTATCTATCTGCTAAAACTCAAAGGTATAGTTTCCATATTTACTCCATTTGAGCGTATGTTTATAGAAACAGAATATTAGACATAGATTAGTGACATGATGACATTAATATGGATGTGTACAGGTGCAGGTGTATCCTAAATCCTGCATTGGAAAATGATGTTTCCTTGTCTGACTACAATATTAGAACAAGAGCAGTGTTTTCAAAGATGAATGTGTCTCTCTGTCTGTGTTTCTGGATTACTTGGGTCACCTTCTACATTGACATTGGTCTACCATCCCCAGAATTCGAGAACACACACTACTGATTCTATCAGTTGTGATGAGAGCAACAGTAATTTGTGAAGACTTCCTAGGTGACCTTATATACTCTTTGCCCAACAAAGACTGTATGTGTATGTGTGTGAGAGAGAGAGGAGAAAAAAAAGTGAGGAGAGAGACATTAAAGCATTTTTAGCTGCACTCAGCCAAGTTGAACAGGGTGATGGTGGGTCTGTAGTGGGCATGAAGATCTGGCATTATAAGTGAAATAGTAGTGGTGCCTGGTTATGAATAAGACCTAGGACACGATCCACTGTTATTCTTCTGACCATAAAACTGCGTTTTGATTTTTTTCTTGGTTTCCATTGTGATAGGTTCCTGCAATATAAATTTTTGATTCATATCTTCCTTGTGTATTTCATAAGGAGCTCTCTGCCTTCATTCCAATCTTGGATTACCATTTTGGAAATTTACATGTTGTCAATGATAACAGGTAATATATACCAAACATCTTTTGGATGACAGGGATGGTTCTAGATTATATGCATTATTTTATTTCATTTTCAAAATTATTCTAATTTTTCCACAAGGAACTTTATGAAAGGTTTTGGAGATGGTAGGTGGAAGAACATGGAAATAATGTCAGGACTGTCTCCATGAAATTTTTATTTAGAGCACAGTCACTACTGTCCCTATGATGTGAAGCCTATTTTAATTTTAACCAGTTTCTCTGATGTCAGAAAGATTCTGCTAAGACTCTGGATAAATATGAATGGATAAATATCATGAACCCATGGACAGATCTAAATTAACTGTTTGCCTGGAATAAATATGAATGGATAAATATCATGAACCCATGGACAGATCTGAATTAAATGTTTGCCTGGAATTTTGAGTTTAAACTATTGCCTACCTGTGCCTTGAGATCCTACATCTTAGACCTCAAGTCTGTCTTAACCTGTGCCACAGTATGTTTGCGTTGCTTGGTCATCAGTGTTGGCCCCTACCTCACTTGATTTCCCTTGCAAGCCACATTTCTACGCCCATTCACAGGTGAGAGCCAAAAAATATGTCATTTGTGTAATACAATTTATTTAGTATTCCAGATAAAAAAAACTATGGATGCATCTGTGATTTTGTTTATATTCCAATTAAAAACATATCAGGTACCATCTTTTTATTTATACATAATTTATCTTTGAACAAGAAATTTTAAGACAGACTTGTAGATGAAACAATGCATGCTTTACCCCCCTATTTTGACTCCAAAAGTCACCATCTTCATTCAATTTTAAATAATATACATAATTGTCACTATTTTCTTTTCACTTAGAAAAAAAATACAACACAATACAAATAATACTAAATACTTGTGTACTCAAATATATACATCTTTCCTATTTGGGGGACACATACTACCCTGGTGACAGGGTCCAGGGTCCAGTCCCCTTATCTGTCTGGTCATACTGAGATTAGACTTCCACGACACTGTTGAAATATCTCATATTTCTTACATCCCTATTTTGGGGGAGAGAAGTATATTTCATAGACCACTAGTAGAGATGCCCTGGGGGAGATTTCTTATGATCCTGTATGAAGAAATTCCTGTATAATATTATCCATACATTTCTTAGAGATTCCCAACAGCCTTTACTATATTGAAGACTCTGAGAAGTTCTAATGAGAGAAATCTTTTTGCTTACTATACTGATTTGACCACAAAATTCTCTTTTCATATTGAAAATATCAACATCATATGGAATTTGGGTTTCGTGTAGCATACTTTTGTAAATGTTATTACAGGGACTACATATTCATTGGAGAAAGCTGGAAAGCTTACCTAGGCTTTGGGTTTTTCTAATTGGCTGGGCAAGAGTGGGAAAAAAGTGCCGTGGGGAGACATTGAGATACATCAGTGAAATCACTTAGTGAGAAAATAGGTCAAATATGAAACTTATTATTACAAATTTAAAATTCAAAAAGACTGTGTAGACCCTATTTCAGCCAAACAGAATAATAACTGGAAAAGTAATTTTATTGGAGGTTAAATTACTTCACAAAATCTTGGTTTGATACTTTTTTTTTTAAATTAGGTTTGACACTTTTGTCCTGGAGAAATGATGAGACATACATTGAAACCTGCCCAGTTGTAAGTAGCGTGCACCCTCCAGTCGATAGCACCCATTTACTCAAGTGAGAAAAGTCTCATCTGACCTTGGTATTACACTTGATTAGTATAGTGCTCACAGCCTAGTGGGTATCAGCTAGGTCAAAGAAGCAAGACCGTTCAAGTCAGACCAGAATAATTGAAAGGATTATAGACAGAAATTTTCCTCCATAGAGAGAAATTTGATGAAGCATTAGGAATAATAAATCTCTTAACCCTTTGGTGATTTGGTTTCCCTCTCCTCTATTAATCTACCATTTTCCTCTGACTTAAATTCTGTGATAATTCAAAATATAGAATTGATTCTTTCTCTTAGTTTAGCCTATTTATTCAACAGTCGACATTTAATAGACATTTATAAAACATGTACCATGTGCCTTGCAGAGAGATACAAGCATAATCAAGGCTGCAATCTCTGCTTTGCTTTCATGAAACACGGTCTGCTAGAAAGACACGCGCATGGTATCAAGAATGCCTCTGTTAATGTGACATGCGTGCTCAAGGAACAGGCAGCACAGAGGAGAATAATTGACTTTGGAAATTAAAAGAAACTTAATTGTAAAGTGACTAAACCAGATAGACAAAGGAAAAAGGAATATTTTATGTGTGGAAAACAGCACGTGCTGAAGCATGGCTGTGCGGAAGAGCGAGGTGTTTTTAAGGGATCAACAAGCACCATACTGTTTCTGATGCCTCAGGAGCTCTGGAAGGAGTGGAAGCAGATAAAGCTGGAGTCTAACTATGGATGTTGTTGCCTGTTAAGCAGAACAGTTTTCACTTTATCTGGTAGGCGATGGGGGAGCTTCTATTCTTTAAGGACAGTCCTGATATTTGGTTCTCTCTTACCATCACCAAATTATAATTTCAAAAGCTCTTTTCTGATTTATCTATATCTTCACAATATATAATTGTCTTTTGTTTTCTTCCACGAGTGACCACAGCCCTAAGAAAGATGTTTTTCTACTACTTTAATCACTTTCAAGTGTGTAATATCATTGTTGCCTTCATATACCTGCCCTTCTAACAAATTTGTTACCAGAATTGAGATGATTATTTGACACACAAGTGATAAACGAATAAGAGATGACCAAATATGTTCTTCAGGATTTAGGGTCCTTATCTCAAATGTCTTCAGTTTCACTTTCAGAATCTTATTAAACTTAGATGCTAAACCATGCATGAAGGATAATATGCCTTGCTGTTAGTAAAATGAGCGCCGTTTCTGTGGTAATCACCTTAGATTGGCTCAGAACAGCGTACCCACTTCTGTGGTGGCATGGAGAGAACACTGTTGCTTAGTCTGACAATGTCGATGGAATATGCCATTCTATTAATCCCCAGCCAAGGGACACAGAATTTCCTACATAATGTGGTGATCAGCCATTTCTGTTATGATTTTATGGCAAAGGCCAACTGGCTAATGCTTTAATTATTGAAGAGAGAATTTTAGAGTTACAGCACAGAATTCACTTAGGATGATGCCTCAGTATCTCAAGGACAGCTAGACTATCTTCGAGGGCATTGAGACTTTGGGTGTTAACAGTTTTTTTTTTTTTAGTTTCCACATTTAAATTTCTTTTGGTTATGAAATCTTTAATAAGGAAATAAGAAAGTAGAAAAGAATTTTAAAAACTAGACTAAATTCTGCCACTCAGAGCAAGCCATTATTAAAATATTTAGTACTTCTATTCATATCCGTATTCACTTGCATAAAAAGATCTGTGCCTTTTTCTACGACCATGTCTGATAAAATAAAAACAGCACCTATTATTGAGCTCATATTATAAATAAGCCACTAAGGAGCTTGCTAAACTTTCATGTGCTCACATGTAAATACACTTATGAAACATTTCAAATATATTTATTTAAAATTGTTGTTCACAATTTTACTGTACAACTTCAATTCTGTTTTATTATTTAATTCCTCATTTCCGGTAGTAAAATGTTGCATCTCCCTAGCAATTCTGTATAACGTCTTGGAAAACTGCATAGCTTATACAGTAGGCATACGAATATATTACCTAAAGTATTATATTTAATATTGAAGTTTGCTTAAAATAAGCTTCTATTATTTTACAAGATTTTCATTATTATATAAACCTAGGGGAATCTTTTGAGTCCTTTTTAAGGACATTTATTTAAATCCTATAACAGACCATAGTTACATAATAGGTAAAACACAAATTATAAACTCTAGAAATTAGTATCAGTGTCAGTTTTTATTTTTTGATGTAATGGGCTTCAATTTTGATTTCTTTGAGGTATAATCTGAGTTTTATATTATCTGAAAAATGTAAATACTCATACACCAAATACTTATTATAGTTGTAATCATCTAAGAATGTTCCTTTGTGCCCTTTCCCAGGCAATCTCCCGCATATCTCCCAGAATTAATCACTCTCCTGATGGATTACTTTTATCTTTCCATCACAGAATTATACATATGGCAGGAATTCTTTTGTACATAAAAATCTTGGGTTTATGTTAAGGAATTAGTAAGTACCATAGCAGCAAATTGCAAACTATAGTTGGTAGGTCAAATCTGATCAGTCAGTTGCTTTTATAAATAAAGTTTTGTTGAAACACAGCCATGATCATTCCTTTCGTGATTGCTACATTTTTGAGAACTTGGGGTTTCCATCTTAATTTAGAAAGTGTTTAATTTTATTACAGCAAGCAATTGCTGATATATCAGTTTTAACTTTTCAAGTCTTATGTTCAGCTTTGTTAGGTGGTGCCTAGAGTAGTGTTTACTTCTAAGGCTTGAACTTTATGGCTTTCAATTCAAGATGTTTAATGAGGTCTCCCAACTCTGGCCGGCCAGTAAGAACTCAGATATAACTTAACCTTAGCATTGTTCAACCTCTTGATATGTTTAGCTCACAGATCCCCAGTTGCTATCTGCTAGGCTTGTTGACTCTTGTCCTATGCATGCACAGGTAATATTTAACAAAAGACTTATAGAGGTATCTAATAAAAGTTTTGATGCCATTAACTGCTCCCTGAATTGTTTTCTTCTCTCTGGCAGTGCGGCTTACAATATCCAGCTGCCTGAGTGGCCCCACACTCATAGCTATGAGATTTCCATGCTCTGCCTGGGCTCTACTTCTCTACTTTATAATAAAGGAAATGTCTCTTAACCAAATAGTGGGCTCACTTGCAGGGGTTAACACCCTGTGATATCATTTGTACAAAGATTAAAAATTGTCACTTCATGTATTGTGTCCAATTTTATATTTATTTATTGTAGAAGGCCATTAATTGGCCTTTTGCCCATTAATGCGTTATGGCCAAAGCCAAAAATCAAGCCCAAAATATTTTTCAAAAAATCAGTTTCAGAATATACAATCTTTCCTTAAATGCAATACAGTTAAGTCCTCATTTGGAAACTACCACTTTAAGCAAAATGAGATTCAATGAAACAAATGTTACTTAGGGCTAATTGTTATAAACAAGAGTTATGTTCCTAAGGCATATTTCTGGGCACACTAACATCAATAATTTTAATAAACACCCCACCCATTTCTAATATTAAATATTGAAATAGATGTGAGCTCTATGTAACATTTAAGAACAATTGATAATGACAACTAAGATAATTATTTACTAAATTTTTGGTGAATCAATGAGTGGTCTTAGTAGTGGTGGATTAAATCAAAGAATAAATGTTTTCAAAGTGAAAATGATAAGGAGTATGTCCTACCATTATGCTGTTAAAACAATGACAAATGTGGTAAACTGGCTCAGCACTTGGGTATCATATTGCTATTGTCAGGCACGTGTATGATCACTGTAGACTTTACACATTTTATGTTACGATGATTTGTATTTACTCATTTATTCATTTTCTAAACTGATTGTTCTAGCTTAGGGTCGTGGGAGGCTGGATCCTATCCTGGTAGCTCTGGGTACAAGCTGGAAACCAACCCTGGACAGGATGCCATCCAATCACCTGTGCTCACCAAGTTAGATAGTCCAATGAACCTGACGTGCACATTTTTGGATGTGGGAGGAAATGAGAATACCCAGAGAAAATCTACATGGACATAAGGAGAATATGTAAACTCCACACATGTGGTGGACCTGAGATGGGATTTGATTTTTTTTTCCCCAACGTTATAAGGAAAGGATGTTGAATGAAATGACACTATTTGAGACCATTGTAGTTAGTTACTTTCTTGATTCTTTGATAAAGCTTTTCCCAAGATATAAATTTATATCAGCATACGTAGAGCTTTTGTGCTGCTGTAATACATCTAACAAGATAGATATATTTTGTTTAGCACAGAAAGTGCATTTTTAGAAATGGACAGGCAGTGCACAGGCAATGCAACACGGTCCCTAAGATGAGTTTGGTTTCTAGCATCTTTTTCAGTTGCTCTTTGGTGTCCTTGAAATTTTCTGAAGTTATTATATGACTTTGGCTAAAATTTCATTCAGAAACCTTTTAAATGATGATAGGTAAGCCCATTATTCTGTCTCAAACTGCAATGATTTTCACTTTGCTTGACAATGTGTAAAAGAACTTGTATTATTTCCTAATTTCCCAGTGGTCTACTTTTTAGTTCTTGTACTATCTTCTTGATCTGATGAAAACCTTAAGACTAGTCTAATATATTTTTCCTTTATTGTTCTTTATGATAGCTACAGAACTATCACATGTAGTCTTTTTTCCAATCATCAAGGGTGAAATACTTTTCGCCTAAACCAAGATAAGTAACAGAATGAGTGCAAGTGGAATAAGCAAACTAGGTTTTGGAGCACTCAAAATTCAGATTACAGTGCTCATTAGCTGAAAGCAATCTCTATGATACCTTTCACCTCTTATCTTGGAGCAGTTAATGATATTGAGAGTATGGGAAAATACATATGAACAGTGTTTCTGTAATCAATGTTTTATATGTACATGTTGTTTTGTATGTATATGTAGTACGTAAACTCACATGTGTATATGTGTGTGTATGAGTGATTGTTTACTTTTGTAGAAAAATGTTTCGGAGACAAATAGCACTGTAATTAATCAGTAATATTAATCATAGTATTTATTTAATTTAAAAAGTTCAAACAGATTTTAAGATGTTTCTTTAGTCTTAGTCTATATTTTTTTTCTGTGCCAAATGAAATTCTCTGTACTTCAGTCATGAGTTTTCCAACTCTAAAGCACAAATTATTTGGGAAAATGGTATAATTCAATAAAGAATGACAAAACAGATCTACAAAGTCTAAAAGCTTTTTGTGTACCATTTGAAATATCTATTTAACTAAGTTGTGGAATTTGGTACCAGGCTTTCATTTTTTGTGTTTGTGTTTTAACTTAATTTTTATTGAATCATAGCTGTATCCATTTATAAGGTACCATGTGATGATGTAATGTGGAATGCTTAAATCAAACTGATTAACATAACCATCACCTCACTTACTTATTTTTTTTGTGGCAAGATGTTTATCTCAAAGACTGGAGAATTTCCCTGACTGAAAATGAGAGGTAGAATGTCCACAGGAATATTTTGGCCCTTAGTCTGCCTGGCTAGTTGGCTTCATTGGTTACATCATGGTGCTAAGGAAGGCAGTTCAGGAGTTAGAGTACTGGTGTGGCTTAATTAGTTTCAAACTGAGGAAAACCTCTGTTCCGGGCCTGAATTTTCCTTAAGTTTGCCAGCTGTATCACCAATGCGTACAAGTTACATGGAGCAAAGTAGCTCATCATTAGGAGCAAAAATAGATCAAAATATAGTGACTGGGCATTAATGTTTGATCTTAAAACATTTTAGGTATACCTTTTTTCCAAAAGATACATCTTCACAAAGAATTTTTCTGCAGTTAAAACTACAAAGGTATTGAGTACCTCAAATAAACTTCACTCAAATTCTCTAATTTCAAGTGCCTTTGGAAGATTCCAGTAATACCTCAAGTATCCTTTAGGATACTCAAGTAGGTATGCCAAGTGGGATGTCTTCTGCACATTTATTTACCTACATAAACATTATCCTTTCTTAACTTGATGTCATTAAGATCTCTTTGTTTTTATAAGTATTGGAATTTATCAAATACTAAAAATTCTAAGATTTTATACATATCTTTGCTAAGTAGTTGTTAATTTAATGAATATTTATTAAACAAATTTACTAGACATTGGAGATGCTTTGGTGAACTTCTAGAGAAGTGGTTCTTGCACTCATGAAGGGTACAATCACCATGGGGTGGAGTCTAAGCTTTAAGCAGTAAATAATGAAATGAAAGCGTTTCCGATTATAGTAAGTTAATGGTTTAAGCAAATGAATAATGAGGAGGGGAATAATAGGGGTAGAATGGAAGGAGGTGGATTTGATTCAGAGTAAATATTTTATTTGGAGATGAAAGGAAAGTCTTTCTAACAGAGAAGAAATTTCAGCTGAGATGTGAACAACCAGAAGAAAACTGCCAGACAGAGAGAAGACTGAAGAACACTCTAGGCAGAGAAAACAGCATGTTCAAATGCCAGGAAGGGAGAAATGTTTGGTACATGTAAGAAATAGGACAGGAAGACTGGAGAAATGTATAATTTCAGATCAGACTATGTTATATGATTTTTTTAAAACTTATTTTTTCTAAATCCATTAGAAAATCTTAGAGGGGGTTTAGCCAGTATATGGAGAATTTATTAAAATTGTAAAGAATCACACCGGCCATTATGAGAAAAGCTGACTACAGAAAGGTAAGAACAAAAAGGGACAAAAAGTATTTTGTAGCTATTTAAAAAATGTTGGGGATACAGAGTAGGTGTAATGTTTATTTTGTATAATTTATACCATTTGTTGCTGGATTGTAGGGACCAAGTAAATCTAGGATTCCTACCTGTGCATTCCTGGATGTATTGTGGTTATGGTTAGGGATATAGGAGATCCTGGGAACAGAATAGATTTGTTAGAACAGGCCAGTTTTGAGTCAAAATGTTTTTAATTGGAATCTTCATTTTCATTTGAAAGTTGTATGATTTTTGGTATAGTTATAAAAAAGTTACTGATTATTGAATAAAATTATTTTTAGGATTTCTTAATACATGTGGGTAATGATTTAACTTTCATAGTGACTTTTAAAATGACCCAAATAATATTAAATTGTCTTATATTTTAAACTATTGCTTTTAAACAAAATCACCAAGTATATGCTACTAATAAAATTTTTCTTTTTCAATGTAGACTTTTTGCAGTCTAGTGTTATACATTTTTAAAGTAAATAACTTTTCATAATGACTAACATGGGAACAGGAGAATGGAAAGTTGCCAGATACTACAGAAAGAGGTAAGGATAAATTACTCAGATGAGGAATCAAATTGAATTTCTAAGATCATCCTCTTGAGTGTAATTTCTTATAAGCAAATTATAAAATCAGTATCACTTTCATGCACAGAGTATTTTAACTTAAAATTCACTGCAGATAACACTTTCAAAAAGAAGTCTGGTAATCTTATATTCTATTTAATACACTTTACTATATTATAGTAGAAAGACAAATAGTAAACCATATTCATGACCATTGGTGATGAGGTTAGCAGGTTATACTTATTTTTTAAAATAAAAATATATGTAATTTATATTCCCTCTATATTTTGAACAATATTTTAACAATAGTTTTAATAACATTTATATTATTTTATCTTTAGTTTCTGTTAATTTGCTTATGTTAAAGGACTTTTATATTAATGAAAAAATTTTTACCATGCAAATTTTGAGAGATTTTTGAATTGCGGGCAATAATCAGTGCAATCATATATCTTCTAAGTCCACCCAAATTCAAACAACTTAGAGAATTTGGAGAATTTAAAAGCTAAAAAGAGGCTGTCTGGACAGTGGCTAACTTTCCAACGGGGGCCAATATGGACTAGTTGATCCAGCTTGTCCACTCTGGAGTCTTAGAGCCTCTGATAAATCTGCTCATTGTCCCAGATGTTAAAATTGTTCTCATCATCCTTGATAGCATTGCTTATATTCTCAAGGCAGCGGAGAAAGTATCTGAGAAGGAAAATTTGTATCTTCTGATAGAAGAACTTGGTGGGATTAATAAAATCGAGGCTTTACAACTTCATGAACCATCAGATTGGCTGGACGGTGCTGAGTATCACTGCGAAACACTTTGAGGTAGAAGATGAGGGCATAATTTTGCTGGACAGGTCCTGGACGAAGATTGTGAATTTATAAAATGCTTAACAAAGAAATATCCAAGCTCCAGAACTTCTACACCAACAACCAAATGCTAAAGGATAACTTCTTTAGGGAACAGCACTCCTGAATCTTAGTATACCACAAATGTAAAGCTTTTAAAATTTAATATTGATAAAATGTTTCTCTATCCAAAAAATAAAACAAAACAAAAACAAATCCAAACAACTGTCAATAAAATTCTCCATGACAAGAAATATCTATTGTAAATACTTTATTCATCATTTCTTAAAATTTAATTAATTTTATATTTGAATTTACTATTTTTTCCAGCTTTCTTAACAAATGGACAAATACAACTTGTATATATTCAAATTGTACTATGTGATGTTTTAGTACATATACTCAGAGCAAAATAATTGCTATTAGTAAGCGCATTAACATATCCATTGCCTAGCGTAATTGTTTGTGTGTGTGTGTGTGAGGGGAGGGTGGTCAGGATACTTAAGATCTATTTTCTTAGCAAATTTGGGACATACATACATTATTGTTAACTATAGTTGCTATGCTATACATTGGGTCTCCAGAATGTATTCATCTTTTAATTGCAAGTTTGTATCCTTTGACCAACTTTCCCCATTTTCCCTAGTCCCTTGCACCTGGTAACCACTCTTTTACTCTGTTTCTGGAAATTTATCACTTTTAGATTCTGTGGGTAAGATCATGCAGTGTTTGTGTGTCTAGTTTCTGTTGCACTTTGCAGAAAGTCTTCCAGGTTCATCCACATTGTCATGAATGGAAGAATTGCTTATTTAAGAGTTAATGAAATTCTATTGTGTATATGTATTTATATATATACCACTTTTTCTTCATCCATGTAATGACTGACATTTAGATTGAATCATATCTTGGCAGTTGAGAACAATGCTATAATGAACATGGCAGTGAAATACATCTTTGAGATAGTTGTTTTATTTCCTTTGGCTATATATACCCAGAAGTGGAATTGTTGGATCATGTGATAGTTTTATTTTTAATATTGTGAGGAGCCTCCATGTTATTTTCCATAATGACTATACTAGTTTACATTCCCATTGAATTTAAGGGTAAAAGGGTTTCGTTGACATCTTTGTCAACACTTACCATCACATAACTTTTAATAACACCCATTGTAACATGTGTGAGGTAAAAATCTAACTGGTTTTGATTTGCATTACTCTGATGGATTAGTGATGCTGAGCACTATTTTGTATACCTGTTAGCCACCTGTTAGCCATTTAAAAATGGCCTTTCCCCATTTTTAAAAAATCTGTATTTAAAAAATATTTTTACTTTTGAGTTATATGAATTCTTTATATATTTTGAATATGAATCTTTTATAGGACACATGACTTAACAAGTATTTTCTTCCACTCCATAGGTTGCTTTGTGATTTTGTTGATCTTCCTTTGCTGTGTATCAACTTTTTATTTACTTACATGCAGTGCACTTGATTGTTTTTGCTTTTGATTTCAAATCCAAAAAATCATTGTAGAGACCAAATAATGTCAAGAAACTATTCCTCTATACTTTTTTCCTATGAATTTCTCAGTTTCAGTTCTTACATTAAAGTTTTTGATCCATTTTGTGTTGAGTTTTGTGTGTGTTATAAAAGAAGGATCCATAGCAGTATTCCCAGATAGTTTTTTGTTTGTTGGGAGGTTGGGCTTCGGGGTGGCAGAGTTAATACTTTGCATGAAATATCTTATTTTATAAGAGTGAAATTACTTTCTCTGTTGTCTTGTGATTTTTTTTGAGGTGAAATTTAAATTTTTGTGTGAGTAGTCCTGTTATACCTATCTTGAGTGTCTTGCTTGTACTGTATCACACCATACCTTTGTTTAATTCTTAATGAACTGTTCACTTGTTAAAAAAAATAAAAGAAGGATCCTATTTCATTTTTTTCATGTGAACATCCAGTTTTCTAAAAACCATTTACTAAAGAGGCTATCTTTCCCACTTGTATATTCTTAGTCTTTTGTCAATAATAGCTGCCCATAAATGTGTGAGTTAAATCTGAAATTACAATTCTGCTTCATTGGTGGATTTGTGTTTTAATGCCAAGACCATAGTGTTTTGATTACTATAGCTTCATAACATATGTCATTTGAAATTAGGAAGTATATTTCCTGCAGCTTTGTTCCCTTCCTCAAGACTGCTTTAGTTGTAAAAGGTCTTTTGTGGTTTTGTATGAATTATAGGATTTATTTTCTATTTCTAAGAAAAATTTTACTGGACTTTTGGTAGACTTTGCAGTGAATCCTCATGCTTTTGTGAAGAATATACATTCTACTGCTGTTGAATGGAATGTTCTATTAAGCCCATTTGGCCTAACGTGCAGTTCAAGTGCAATATTTCCTTCTTGATTTTTTCATATGAATGAGCTTTGTATTATTGAAAGGCGGGTATTGAACTCCCCTCTGATTATTGGATTACTACCTACTTCTGTCTTCATTTCTGCTACAACTCATTTATATATTTTTAGGTGCTCTAACTTTTGGTGCATATGCACATATTTACCATTGTTATATTCTCTTTATAAACTGAACCCTTTATTATTAGACAATGATCTTCTTTGTTTCTTGGTACAGTATTCAACTTACAGTTTATTTTTTCTGATATAAGTATAGCTGCCCCTACTCTCTTTTGGTTTTACTCATATAAAGTATCTTTTCCCATCCCTTTACTTTTAGTCTAAAAGCCTTAAAGCTGAAGTGAGTCCTCATAAAGAATATGTAATTGGACTTTTCTTTTTTTCACTTTTTGTTTTATCCATTTAGACATTCTCTGTCTTCTGATTGAAGTATTTAGTCCTTGTACATTCAAGGTAATTATTGATAGTTGAGAATTTGCTGTTGTTAACTATTTTATGGCTGTTTTCAAGATCCTTTTTTCTTTTTCTTTTTTTTTTAATTTTTATTAAATCATAATTGTGTACATTGGTGCAATCATGGGGCACAATGTGCTGATTTTATATACAATCTAAAATATTTTCATTAAACTATTTAACATAGCCTTCACGGCCTTTAAATCACTATATGAAGACATTTATATTCTAGTTTTAGTAATTTTCACTTGTACCCTTGTAAGATGCACCGTAAGTGTGATCCCACCAATCACCCTCCCTCCACCCCTCCTCTCCCCTCCCCTCCCCTCCCATTTGCCCCTTTTCCCATTTCTTGTGCTATATCTGGGTTTTAGCCTTTATACGAAAGCTATAGATTAGCTTCATAGTAGGGCTGAGTCACATATTCTTAGTTGTTGTTTTTATTATTATACTAGAGGACCTGTCATCTACCAGTAGGAGCACCGGCTCTGAAACTGTGTATTCTCAAGGAGATTGTCGCTTGACCTCAATTTTCATGCGTGTCTGTAAAATGGGGATAATAGGAGTGACTTAGTGCAGTTCCTGACACACAGAAAGGACCATGTAACTTCTGGATCATTTCCTGGTTTTGCTTGCTTTGTTTACGCACATGCTTAAAATAAACTGTATACACTCATGAGATTACCATTAATCAACGTTAAGACCATCCAAGCTTGATGGCCAGAGCTCATGAGCAAGGTGCTAAAGGGCTGGCAGCGTCTTTTCCTTATGGAGGCTCTGGAATTTAGTTGCATTGTCCCAAGCGTCTGTGCAGCTAATCATTCAACCACCATGTTGAGTGGAGCACCTATTATGCACCCACAAAGGAAAGCCACAGCAGTGTAAGTCTTGACTTGGAAGTGCTGATGGTCTTTCCAACAAGGCAGGCGGAAGAATGACTTCATTAAAATGGGATGCTGTGGAGACTTAGAGGCCCAGGGAAGGAGAAGACGTCTGAGCCCTGTGTTGAACAAGGAAGAAAGGAGGGGCGGGAGGCATTCCAGGCAGGGGGCAACCTCAGGGAGGCAGGAGCCTGGATGATGAAGCAGGGTGGGTGCTGCATGGCTGGGGGAGATCATTCTGGAAGGCAAAGCAGGAGAAGCCCCATTGGTAAGATGGTGCCTTGCATGTACTAAGGAATTTGAATGTCAAAAGATAGGTGATGGGAAGCTTTGGAAATCTTTGAAGGAGGAGAGTAAATAATTAGATCTGAACTTTTTATTTCAAAATATGACGGGGGTATAAGAGTTTTTATTACATGGATACTTCATATAAGGTTTAAGTCAAAGCTTTTGATGTGCCCATCACCACAATATTTCATTGTACCCAATAGGTAAGTTGCCCCCCTTTGTCTGGGTTAATATGAGGGTACGTACCACACGGTCCTTCCCCCGTCTTGGTTTCTCATGCCCTTTACGTCACTTTGTGCCCCGGGGTGCCCATCGATTAGCTCCCCCTTAGTAGTCAGAATGTGTGTGATCAGTTTTACAGTCCTGAGACACTTTATTAAGGATGACAGTTTCTAGTTCCATCCAAGCTGCTGTAAATGACATTATTTCTGTCCTTTTTATGGCTGAGTCCTATTTCATGGTATGTAGGAGAGCTCTTTGGAAAGTATCCAGCCACATCTCTATTTTTCATATTATATGGCCGAATACTTTTCAGAAAGCCTGTAATATATTTATCACATTTTCTTTATCCACTCATGGAAAAAAAAATCAAAAAGTGGGCAAAAGACATGAACAGAAATTTTTCAAAAGAAAATAGATAAATGGGGC